>JAOVYX010019877.1:0-17825 GCA_035668315.1 Drosera spatulata
TGGCATAGAATTTTTAAAAAGCTACATAAATACATAATCTCCTTGTGAAAAAGTTGCGTAAAAGTTTATATGCAATGTGAGCGAGGCATTCTTGTATGCATCTCAGCGGTTTGGCATTTCCTTGCATTTTCCTTTCCCTAGATATTTCCCATTTATTGTTTTGTCTTGCTGTAAGTTTCATATATTAATCTCATAAGATGGTTTCAGGTTCATGCAGTTGAGAAAACACCTTCAATGAGTGACCTAAATGAATTACTTTTTGGACAGGTATTTGCTGTGTTCTCTATCGATAATAGCGTGGCCTTTTTTTTTTTTCTGGGAAATTACTATCATCACGTCCTCTAGAATGATATCTAGAACCCATCACGCGCGTCACATTAAGATCCTCCCTAGCGTTGATTACTTTCTTTCTCTAACGATCTACGAATAGATACTTCTCTATGCTCCTTCTCTTTATTTTTCAATGTTAAATAAGGCAATACTTCAAATTCTTATTAAAAACAGGTGGTGTACCTTTTCCCTTTTGTCCTTTGTGCTAAGATGTTTTTTTTTTCCAACGTAGTTATTTTGACTCGGTGTTAATATTGTTTCCGCGCTATTATTATTGCAGGAACATATCAAACAGCCCGATCTGTCATTTGTATTTCGGTTACAGGTAGTTCTTGAATGATCTCAACAACATTGTCATATCTAAAGTTGAGCCTGCAGATTTTCTGCGATGGGATCATTAGGATCATACATTTTACATGTTTGGTGTCGATATGCTATATTTTTAATGTACTATGTACTACGTCTGAAATCCTTTGTGCTTCAGAACAGTGGTTTAATACGCATTGCCTTCCAGGTTGCTGATAATTCAACTTTGTATGGATGCTGTGTGTTGGTTGACGAAATGGTACAAAGGCCTTCTAGATTGATTTCAATGGTTTCTGATAGCCAACCCATTGCCTCGTCATTTGGGCGATCAATATTAACCACAAGACGATGTTATTGCATACTATCTCGACTACCATTCTTCGAGTTACATTTTGGTGTATTGAACAGGTCAGTGTAACTTTGAAATCTCTTGATAAGCTGCCCTTGTGTTAAAGACTTGTATGCATATTTTTTCGATTTTTCACTGCATGAACTAAATTCCCTCAGCTAAATAAAGTAAGTTCTCATGTCATGCCTTTATTAAGTCATAATTTGTTAAATTTCTAGTAGGCAGAGTCAGCCATGTGATTCCTTTTTTTGGTCCATTGCATTCTGAACTGTTCCTGTAGTTGTAAATGTTCATATCTTCCTTTTTTGCCTTATGATTTCGTGGGTCTTATCTGCTTCTTTCATCGTGTCGTATACATGATTCGCTCTCACCTCTTCCCATAGCTCTCCTTGTGGCGTTCATAGACCATGACCCGTGCATCTTAAATGACCTCCCGTTATCTTCCCCACAACCCTGACAACCCTTTTGTCCTCAGGTAGCTAGTCTCTTGTAGCAAACTGCGCCACCACTCACCACTCAATTCTTTTTTGAAGGGAATTGTATCTGGAAATGCTCCCATACTTGTTCAGTAAATGTTGGATGTTTGGGGGTTGAAAAGATGTGTCAAAACTTCTTTCACCCATTTGAAGTAGCTTGGAGCTTTGATTTTTTTTTTATTTTTTTTTGCTTATTCTTCAAAGAAGGTGAGGTGAAGTCTATCTAAATGAGCCGTTTCTTCTTGAAAAGTTTAAAGCAAATTCTATACTAGTAGTACAAATTTCAATGAATGATATTTTTTTTTCTGCAGCATATTAACTGAAGAAAGGTTGGAAAACCTAACAAAGAAGATCAGTGTGTTAGACTTCGAAGTATTAACCAAGGACAGTGAGACAGAAGAAGTAGAAAATAACTCTATCAAGAAGGAAAGTTCTCAGTCGTGCTCTGTTGAATCAGCTTCTGAAAGAGTAGGTATGCAACTGCTTATGGGAGCATCAGCAATTTCTATGTGAAAGAAGTTCTTTTTCATTTGAGGTGATATTCCACATTTTCATGTCCCACCAGTTTCTAGATCAGATAGCCTTCCCTCTGATAATGGAGTTGCAGCTGGAGTTCAGACCTCTGCTGCATGTGGCACCTGTGTAGACGACATTGTGACCAGCAAACAGACGGTGGAACAATGTGTGCCAGATGCTTTATGGCCACTTCTTCGCTTTTATCGTTCCGACAGCTCCGAGTCTTCCTCCAGGTACCTATTTGTAGCCTCCAGATTGTTATCCAGCCCAGCATTACGAAATACAGCGATTTCCCTTGTTGAATTGTCTGCTTAGTCTCTTTCCCAGTATACCGTATGTATCAGGTTAAACGTGATATTGCAGTTCAACTCTGGACAACCAATATCTCGAATTTTACATTTTAGTTTATGTTCTTGAAGTCATGTAATCTTTTCTTTTTATCCCGTAACGGAATTATAAATGACATTCAATGTAAAATGTATAGCCTTGGTCATTGTTCTTTATGTAATGTCATGCAGCTTCCAGGGTTCACCTTATGAAGACAGGCATTTTAGGAGTGACAATGATGAAGCAGATACAGAGGAAGCATCCTCTTCTGAGCAGGAAGATTTCAAGGACCGTAAGGATATTCTTGAGTGGGCTAAGGTATGTGTTTCTTATACGCTCATGCATTTGTATTAAGCCTTGAAGCTCCTCGTAGCTTTCATTGTAGTTCTGTAACTTATGTGAATTGTCTCTTTGCCTGTAGGAACATAACCATGGATCGTTGCAAATTATATGCAAATACTACCAGACAGCTTGCCCTTCGAGGGGCACGACACTTATTTTTCATCCACTGGAGCATTTGCTGCCCTTGGAATTCTGCAGAACGGATGTCAGAGAAGTGCATGTTTCTGGCTCGTCTGTAGACTTGAAATCATGTAGAACTAGTCTTGAAATGGTAGAGGTATGTATCATGCAAGCATCGGGAAAAGCTTGTCCTGGCTGTCTTCTGTGGTATCTTGAGTTAAGCAAAGAGTTGGGCTTATTATACACTTGTTTGTCTATTCTTATCCTCAGTATATTCTCCAATCTTGTCGGTAATCTGGCTTTCCCTTTTCCCCTGTTCAGGTACATAATGCACTTGTGGCTGAGGAGGAGGCCACTGCATTGGCAGTTTGGGCCATTTCAAGCATATGCGGTTCTCTTCGACTGGAGAGTGTAAGTATGAGACATGGGCTATAATTCCCTTATAAAGTTCATTCCTTCTGGTTTCTTCCTCTTCTTGTTGATCATTTTGACTACTTGAGCAGAACGTGAAAGAGGTTGAAGGTAAAAATAGTACGAGACCAAAGAACCTTGAATGACAATATAAGAATGTTAACAGAGTTATAACAGCTCTCCAGGATGAATGCTTTTGACCCCACTAAAGCAAGTTGAGTTTTGCAGCTAGGTGATAATTGTGACTACTTGAGTATCAAGTGAAGTGGTGCAAAGCAACTGCTTTATAGGGCATTCGTAATAAAGTATATTGAGTACATCTAATCCTTAACTTGCTTCACATCTAAAGCGCTCTCATGGTTGACCTAGTCGAGAACCAAACTTCATTTTGATCTTGTTCAGTTCTGTTGAGGAACACTGAAGTGACTGAGAAAATGAGAAAAGGAACGCCTAAGGATATCACGGAGCATTACGGCGTCATAGTCATTTTCCTTCTTTTAGATGTTTGGAACTGAGCTTAATTCATGTGCTTGTAGTTTAATTGAGTTGCGTCTGATACGATTAACATTATGGGTGATTCTCCATCAAATCTTTCAGGTATTAACCTTGCTTGCGGGGGCACTGCTGGAGAAGCAAATTGTTATCGTGTGTTCCAACTTGGTGAGAATTATCATTAACTACTACTTTTCATTTTGCACTGCAACGGAAGTTGTTCCTTTGCTGCTGAATAGCCCCATGAAAGCCATGTGAGCGAAACTGCTACAGCTGAATGAAACTCTGTGAACTAAAATTGCAGTTCATTGTTTGAATTTGCTGTCACTTGGTGCAGGGTATTGTATCTGCTTCAGTGCTGTCAATTATTCCATTGATTCGTCCCTATCAGTGGCATAGTTTGTTAATGCCGGTACGCCTTGTTATTCTTATGAGACGATGCTCGGAAAGTTCAGCTGTAGCTTACCTCTTACTATCTCTCTTTAATGCTTAGATTTTGAAATGACCACCAGGTTTTACCAAATGATATGCTGGATTTTCTTGACGCACCAGTGCCTTACATTGTAAGTTATCCAAACTTATACAGAATCTCACACAACATGACTTTGATGCAGTATATGCTAATTATTTTATGTCAATATAAGGGATTTCACGATGTTGAGAGGCTTGCCTCATAACCAAGAGACTGTTTCCATCAAGCGATTATTTAATCCATATTCAATGTTTCATAAAATCATCTGTCTGGATGATATGGTTCTTGGTTCATGTGGTATGTTACTCTGAAAAGCTGAAATGTGGAGGATGAAATTATAACCTGGATTATGAGTCCATGACATTTGAATAATAGCCAGGATTATGAGTCCTTGACATTTTTGTTCCTTCTTTCTGTCTTTCCCTTCTCGTTCCCATTTGTGAATTTTCTTCATCGCACTTCTTATTCTTTTCCTGGTTGGCAATGGATATGTTTCTATCATTTGTCATGGCATTCTATGTAGTAAATTTTAGCTGGTCTTGCTTTGACATCAAGCACAGCAAGCAAGGCCTTGATATCCAAATTGTATTGAATGATTTGTTACATTTGATTCCAATTGGTTTCTTTCTGCTTGTGAAAATGCTGCTGCTGACATTTGGTCAACTTCTGTGCTAGGTTGGTGTCAAGAACAAGACCTCGGAAGTGCAGTCTAAGTTAACTAATGTTGTATTGGTTGATCTCAACAAGAACCAGGTGAGTTTGTTTTTCTTTACTAATCCCATTTTGTTGATTTTTCTCTATTCTTCCTGGCCCAGCCGAAAGTCTGCCGTTTACTTGTTTTTGGTCCCTGTATGAGTTCTTCTGCCATACTTCTGTACCCGGTAATGAATCAGCAGGACTGACTTTCTCTGATCATCCACCCGTTCCATCCAGCCTGACGCCTGTCATCTTCATTTTTGTTCTTTCCCCTTGCACATTTCATCATACATATCCTCCGCATCCTCTTCCCGTGTGCTTCTCTAATTCCTCTTCTCATAGTAACCAACACCTAAATGGCATTTTGATTCCGCAAGTAGCTGTGCTTGAAAGTATCCAGGTGTGATTTTCTGGAGTTACCAAGTCCGGTGAGTTTTAGGCTCCTTTGGTCATGGAGTAGCTGTCTGCGCACTGTTCACCGTTCTTGGAAGCTAGTATTTGTAGTATTTGTAGAGTTCTGTTCACAACTAAAAGTTAATTGGAAAAAACTTGACGGGCTCTTTGTTCGCCTATTTCTTGCTGGATTGCAGGTAAAATCTCCGTCAATACCCCAATTGCCGAAGCAAAACGAGTTGCTGGCATCATTGAGTACTTATCATTCAAAACTTGTTGGTGAAAGTTACCTTGGAAGAAAGCGTCCAGTCTATGAATGCACTGAGGTTCAGGTATTTTTGCCTATAATTCTCTGATTTTCCCGTCAAATTTAAAACTATATTAGAGGTTCTCTAAAGGTATACAAGGACAATGGTATCATAACTGGGCGCAATCTTGTAACCTTGTGATATGAAAATCTACAAAATCCTTCGTTTGTCAACATTGATGCTCTTTTTGTTAACATTGACATCCTTGATACCTCTTTTGTTGCTTTAGTGATATTAGTTCATTAAGTTATGTTCTGATTGTAGGCAGAGGCAGCCAGAAGTTTCCTGTCTATTTTGAGGAATTACTTGGAGTCTTTCTGCGCCAATCTACGGTCTCACACTATTACGAACGTTCAGTCCAATGATGACAAGGTATGAGCTTGTGGTTTTTCGACACTCAACTCCTTCATTGACACACATCTATGTCGGACCAGAATCGAACTGCCTTGACAAGAAACCCTCTAGTTTTAACCTGTGCCAATCAAAGATTGTAGATTTTAGACTTGTATTGGTGCACGTTTACCCATTAGATAGAATTCATCCTTCAGTTTTCATGTGGATATCGTGGTAACTCATGACAGAACTCTGAACTTTCAGGTATCATTGCTTCTGAAGGAAAGCTTCATCGACTCATTCCCTGTTCGTGATCGATCATTTATGAAGGTGCGTTCTTTCATGGAACTATAGCTGAAGCTTAAACTAATACGATTAATATTGGTTTGCATTGTGATGCTGAGACTAAGTGCTTACTCTCTTGTCGCAGTTATTCATCGACACGCAGCTCTTCTCTGTTCATACAGATCTTGTCTTGTCTTTCTATCAGAAGGAATAGCATCAGCACCAAAGGTTTGTCTGTAATTGTAATTATATAGTTTTGAATAATAAGTTACCACATGATTCCCACCTAAGGTGGTAATGTTATTTGTTGATAGCCATTTAAGCAAGAAAGAACAGATTGCAACATAATATACAATTTTGATAGCAGAGGTATCATTGGCTTGCCTTCTAGCCTCTTGTTACCAACATCTATTCTTCTTCTTTTTTCTCTACTGCGCATTGGCTGGTTTTCATCTCTTGTGTTATCAAAGTCCGCTTATGTTCTTTTGTGAAGATGTAGAAGAATACCGGTAGCATTCGCTTTGGCAGTTGTTCAACCATCGCTCCACTTCTCTACTATTGATATCTGTTTAATTGCCTCGCTTGACGAGTCTTGTCGGTCTAAAGCGGGTATTTGGCTAGTTCTACTGCTCAAGCCGGCTACAGAGATCTGTGGCTCATGGTCGTGGCATGCTCAGTTACTTGTAAAAATAGTGCAATCAATCTCCAATTGCTCGACTTTGCACCTATGGCGTAAGCATGTATCCTGTTCTGTCGTCAACATTACTTATATTTTGAGACGATTTTGTCATATTTTTAAAATATGGAAAGGCCAGTCAGTCCAAGAGAAGGGATTCTGTGCGGTAGGTCAAAGGACATTGGATATGTGGACTGCAGAGTGGTGAATTGATGAGTGATGCGAGCAGAGATGGTTTGCAAAGGAGAAAATCTGACAGTCACCCCCACAGCAGTGTCAGAATCTCCGAGGGAAATGTGGGGTGCAGACCAACAGCTGCGCCAGCTTTTATTGCATAAAATATCTCCTCAAGCATCCCCCTTGGGGAGAGCAGCAAGCTGGAATAGTATCCCAAAGTTTCATGTTTTCTCGTGACAAATTAATCACCTGTTTTGTGCCGGTCGTTTAATCACCTCTTTTGTGGCTTTGTACTGAGGTACAAGTAAATTTGAGATTTTACATTAACCGTCGGATGGGTATCTTTCTAATTTTTTATTTCTTGTTTTTGTTTTAGTCGTTGAAAAAACATAAATAATATTTATTATTGATTTAAGTACAGTATATGATTTTTAATGGATCACACGGAAGCTAGAAACAAGTCAAGAAAAATTGTTTTCAAGTAAATTTTTTGTTTTGTTTAAATACAACATCCAAGCTCCCTTTTACAAAAAAAACAATTAATTCTATGAAGCATTTCTTTATTTGATTGTTGGTTTTTGTTTGTTATTGGTTTGAAGTTATTCAAACTTGAGTGATATTGCTCCTCAGGTTCTTTGCATCATTTTATGCCTTAGAAGTTTGATATTTGTTGAGTGCATCAGAGAGTGATCGCTTTGTTTATGTTTTGCTATGCTTAAAACTCTTATACTTGATAGAATCAACTGGATCTCGTTGTGCTTGCTACCTTTCTTCCTCATTGATGATTGTGATTTATCTTTCCACTAGAGCTGTCATATAAGAGCGTAACGCTCCGTTTCTCACGTGCATCGGTGTATGTTTTTATGCTTCATTCGATCCCAATGACCCATCAAAACCCTCTATGGGATAACGACGAAGTCAACGAGTATGATGAGAAAGTCAAAGTTGTAAATGGGAGTACAATAAGCCATGCAAGCCAAGTTCAAGCAAAGCCGGTATGTGGAGTAAAAATAAACAACAAAAATATAAGAGCACAGGAAAAGAAAGAAATAGAGATTGTCAGATGACAGTAACAGCAACGAACAGCACAGTACTATGATGCTAATATCTTCTGTTCCTCTGCCAAGCATGTGGGTTTGGGCAGTGCTAATCATAAAAAAAAAAAAAAAAAAAAACTCACACCTCCTAGACCAATAAGATTAATATTGAATATAAAAAAAATTATCTTATTTGAAATATAAATAAATCGAAATATTTACATCGAATATCAAATATACAATTTCAAATATTTACATCGAATATCAAATATATATAATACAATTTTGAATATAAAAAAAGTTATCTTATTTGAAATATAAATAAATCGAAATATTTACATCGAATATCAAATATATATAATACAATTTTAAAAATATAAATAAAAATTATTGATATTTATTTTATTTGTATTTTTAAAATTATATCATATATATTGGATGTAAATATTTCGACAGAGTGGGACAGTGCAACAGAGTGGGGGGCAGTGCAGTGCAGTCACTATATTGAAGCAGAACAGACTCAGACCAAGAAAAAAAATGAACAAGAAAGAAACGAAAAAGGAATAGGTGATGGTGTTTGCAGTAATGTGATCAGAGCCATTACAGTATTTTTTTATCCATGTACACAGTGATAAGATACTACTGCATACGTACTCACTCACACTATATAGAATATGGTCCCTTTTACCACAATAAATATTACCTACTCCAGGAGAGTAGTCATAAACACACTCTTCAAGTATATGTTGCTTTTTCTCTCATGTATTGAGATTGAGTCTCTCCCACTCTTGGCCACTTCTGCTCAGAACCCCTTTTCTTCAAGTGCTGTGTTGATGTTTGTGTATGTATCTACACACAAACAAAGCATAGATCTCAGAGTCACAGAGTAGAGTAAGTAATCAAAGTCATGAGCGGTGGATTATCAAGAGGAGGAGGAGGCAGCAAGTTTCCATTTACTCCGTCTCAGTGGCAAGAGCTTGAGCACCAAGCTCTCATTTACAAGCATATGGTTGCTGGTGTGCCCATTCCTCATGATCTGCTGCTTGCTGTCAAGAGAAGCCTTGACTCTCCCCTTTCTTCCCAAAACTTCTTCCCTGCAGCTGCATATCAGAACTCTCACAGTAAGCAAAAGAGAAACACCAATTGCTGTTTTAAGGTCCAATTTTTCTTCCCATCAAGAAATAGTATCTCTGTTCTTCGTAACTCGCTCTTCTCAAACCATGTACGAGCATGTTTGAGTTTTTTGTTTTCCATGTTTTGTTCTAACCATTCATTTCTATGCTCGAGTCGAGAATGGCCCACAAAGGAAGCGAAAGTTCTGATACTAGTATTTTTTTTGTTTACAAGACTCTGACTCGAATTCAAACCCTTATTTGATACGGACCAAATATACTGTCAAACGTCTAACATGATAATGATTTCCTTCCATCTTTTTTCATGCTCGATGATGATTTTGGGTTCTTGGTTCATGTTTATAGTGGGGTGGAACCCATATCAGATGGGATATGGGAAGAGGCTGGATCCAGAGCCAGGGAGGTGCAGGAGAACAGATGGGAAGAAATGGAGGTGCTCAAAAGAAGCATACCCAGATTCCAAATACTGCGAGAGACATATGCACAGAGGCAAGAACCGTTCAAGAAAGCCTGTGGAAGTTTTGACAACAACAGCTGCTGCAGCTGCTTGCGCAACAATAACAACAGCAGAAACAGGAAGCACAGCAGCAGCACAAATAGGGGTGAACCCAACAACAGCTTCATATATCTCATCCATGAACAAGAACACATACAGCTCTCTCTCATCATTTCAACCTCCGCTGGGTTCCTCTGACTCCTATGATCTACTCTATCACCATTCATCTTCACCAAGGCCTCCTGGTATGAGTCTGTCAAGTCAAGGCACCAACACACATCTCCTGTTGGAATCTGGTTCACTTAGGTATTTTTCATAGACATCTATAGGCGTCCCAATTTTGGTCCTATATTATCTCCATTTTATATGTACCGAGTACATTTTGTTTTTCTTACATGTTACATCCTGTGTTTGGTATTTGGTGGGATTATGTATATAAGTTAGCTTTGTTTTGCTTTATGTAGCAGGATAGGCAACAGATAGAGTCATCTAATGCTTTGATGATATGCAGAGATCGGAGGTATCTACAAGGGGTGAAAGGGGACATAGGTGAGCATGCCTTCTTCAATGGGGCAAGGAGGGGCTATACATCACCTGGTTCCTCCATGGATGAACAATGGCAACTCAATCAGTTCAAGCATGGTGGAGAAGATGCTACAACATCATTCAGTCAACAAAGACAAGGGTACCCTTATTTGGAGCTGAAAAGTGAGGTTCCAAAGCCAGAGAAGCAGCAGACCACCCATGAAGGGTATGTGTGGGGAAGGGACTTTGACTGTGAGCTGACAATGAGAGTTGAGAGAGAGATTGATCCTCAAAAGACAAGAGACTCATGGAATGAATCATCATCAACCACTCAGCTATCAATCTCAATGCCCACCTCTTCACATCATGACTTTTTCTTGTCCAACTCAAGATCCCCATAATGGTAACTACATTGGCAACACCTTTTTTGATCATTTCTTGATGCAAGATCAACTCCTTGATTTGTAGGGTAGGGAAATCTTTTCTCGCATCTCATGTCTTGGCTCGATTAAAAGCCTTTTTATTATTCGCAACATTAGTAAACGATGTGTAGCTCATCCTTCTCAACCCATATCCATGAAAGGTTCATCTGAGTTACTGTCATCATATCCTGATTGGTTTAACCCATAGTTTTGATATGTTAGCTTTTGGTTCTTAAAGGAAACTCGTGCTTCTTAGTCGGATGTAGTTCTGTCAGAACTATATTTTGAACTATTGCATACCCTGTCAGGACAGGACTAAACAATGGAAACTATCGGTTACTCCAGTCAAGTAACTGTAGCAACCAAATCTTCCATATATGTGGTGTCGGCTTTTCATGTTACAAAGCTAACTTGTCACATATGTTCTTCTTTGAATGATGGTGCCTTTGCAGATAGATTGATGGTTGAGCACTTCAGTGGTGGGTCTCTTCTGCATCAAAAGGCCAAAAGAGTACTCGCAGAACTTATAAAGAAGAGGAAAAAATTGGTGGGTAGGGGTCAATGCTTTTCTCCTGATTGCTTTATTTTTAGCAGGATTTGTGTATCTGTGTGTTTGTGACTGGGAAGTGTACCCTTTATTTATTTTTAGTCATGTTATGTCGTTGAATTGAATAATCTGTCATTTCTCACTTGGTAAAAGGACCCCATGTGTTATACTGTTTTCTCTGGGCATTTCTTAATCTGCTCGTGATCTATATATTCCTTTCTTCTCATTCTCCTTTCTTCTCATTCAAATAACCCTTTGTTTCACATGCTTCACTGCAATCACTGTAAATGCCTTAAAGGGGCTGAGAATTTGAGATAAGATGGATAATAAATTGAGATGGGAAAATACAGTTAATTCTCCTCAATAATCATTAGGTAATATTTTATCCTCGAATTATAAAAATAATCATTTAATTTTTCTAAATTTTAAAAGAATCCTAATTTTCGACACATGATTTTCCTGAATATATTTTTTTTTGATAGAAAACCTTTCTAGAGACATGTTTATTTTTAAAATTAAGGATTATATGTAAAATGTTGCAAATTCAGAGGATTAAACGTTATTTTCCTAACTGAGATTAACATCATTTGTATACTCCCAAGTTTCGTATTTGTTGTCACGCATTTCAACCATAATATGGTAACAATCATGATTTTATTGGCCGCATAATCTTTCAATTTAGTAGGACATTATTGAAAAAAATTTTAGTAGGACATTATTGAAAAAATATTATCGGTCCGAAATATCTAGGGTGTCTGAAATATTGGAGATTATTTTTCTAAGATTGTATATTTTCTTTATTTTTTTAATGTTTAGGCATCAGATCATTTGAAATCATTTTGTTTTTCTAACCTATTGATTTTGGAAGTTTTTGGTTGGGGATTGATTTGAAGGGAGCAGAAGATTCTTTTATGGATTATTTCGAACTTGGACCATGCATATGAACCATCCATATGAAGGCTTTTTATGATGCAAATAAATTGAAAACGAGTTGCAGTGTCTAACATTCAGATCTAGCCACATGGAAGAATTCCAAACTGTTTACCATGAGACACTAGATGAATTGGTCTCAGATCTTCGGCTAGTAATGTAACTTGTAAAGAAATTATATGATCTCATCGTCAAATGAAGCATCTGAAAACTGTACATGAAACAGGCAACAGTCGTACTGCAACGTGCAATTACAACTACACATTTAGAACAAATTTGTACATATCCAAAGAACAAAAAAAAAATCGAACAAACCATACCCAAAAAAAAAAAAAAAAAAAGAAATCGAACAAAAAAAATCATTATTTTTCACTCAACTTAAGTTAACTCACAAGACAACAATCTTTTTATTTTTCATAACATAAATGAGATTGGGTGTATCTTATCTTTCCCATATCCTATAAATGACACGAATACCTATGTTGTTGACCACAGATTAACTTGTAAGATCAAATCGAGCGCCATAATTCACATTTCACTCCATAATGAAATACACAGGTTCACATTCTTTTCTCGGTAACACGTGGCTAGAGTTAGCAAGTATACATGATTAGATAACTCACATCAATTTTTTTATCCTTATCTTTATTATATAATATTATAACATTATTTTTTCATTATAGAGATTCAGATTTTTACTAAATCGTCCATTCCATATATATTTAAAACATTATTTTTTTAACTTTTAATAAAAAATAAACTTGTATCGTCACTTGTGATAAGTAGAATTTTTTTCAAATGAAATTTTTTCCTATAAAAAAATAACTTTATAATTATTTAAATACAAATAAATAATTTTTAAAACTTTATATTTATTTTAAGTTTCAATAATTATCATCTAGCCATAAATAATATAAATTAAGAAAAAAATGATTTATGGATTTTAATTTTTATTCCTTAAAAAAAGAAAAAAAGTAAAATATAAAAAATCACATTTAGGGATAAAAATAAAGATAGAAAATCCACTACTTGGATTTTTTTTTCCTAAATATAAAGATAAGAAGCCCTGCGAGCTCTCAAGTTTCGCAAGGTTATAACTCAAAACCCTAGAAATCGATGCGAGCCCAACGCCCTCGTGGGCCTCTCAACACATAATTGCAATCTAGCCCACAAGCCCAAATTGAAAACTGAATTGATTCAAAGCCCAATCCAATCTCCACCGTCAGATGAACCTACTCGAAGATCAATCTCATCCGTTGGATCATCTATCTCTGCCTTTCAGAATTAGGGTTTTTAACCAGCCCCGCATCAAAACCTCTCAATCGCACACGAACCCCAGGTTGATCTCGTTCCAATTCTCATTCTCGAAGTTTTCATGGTATGTTTCTCCTTTTGTCTTTCTTTCCATCAGTTATTTGTTTGTGCGATATGGGAATTTGATTTGGACGGATATTCTGCAAGTAAGATATTGGGTTTGAGGAGAATGAGATGTACGCAGTGTTATTCTCGTAGTTTCGTTATGTTTTGGGTTAATGTCAAACCCCTGATCACGTGAGGAAGGATGGGTTTATCATTGAGCTAACTCTTTTTTACTTCGGTTCTTATGTCATCCATAAAGCAAATTGGTAATACTATACCTCGTTTGTGTCGGAAGATGACTTGATTGAAGTTGATCCTTGCCACATTTTTTCATGAGATGCGCCATACTCATGTAGAATATTTGGTGAGGGCCTATATGATTTACTTGTTCTGTTCAGCTCTAGTGCCTCAAGTGGACTTGTGCTTTCGAATCACGGTTTTTGGTAGTTTGTGTTATGCTTTCCAGTTACTCCGTTTGTCATCTTAAAAGCAACTAGGTCATACAATACCGTGTTTGTGTCGGACGATGACTATATAAAAGCTCATTCCAATTTAACGGCTCGCAATGTCATTGTGGACCATCAAGTTGGGGTGAACGATATTTTGAAGTCAATACTTTACACCCTACTTTCGTATATATTGGTGAGATGATTTTCTTGCGTTCGTGATATTAAGCCAACTTCTACGTACTAAGTTTGTTCCCCAGGGACACTGCTATCGTGTCCTGGTTTCCCATTGAAAGGTTCCATTTTTTCTGTTTTCACGTTTGTTCATGGTGTTTAGGAGATTTGATGCTTCTCTGGGTTGCTGGGGTGCCGGGAATGTCGGACTTATCATTGTATCCTACCCAATGGGCACCTGATAATGGCCATGCTATGCTGGTTTTTTATGATTGTGGAGATCATGCGAGATTAATATCATGCTTGTTTTTTTATGATTGTGGAGATCACTCCTCATCCTGTTGTGATCACAATCCATCAGCTGATGGATGAAGAGGAGAGCCTCTGTAAATTACCCCCTTCATCTCACATTAAGTACAATAAATTGAGTTATAGGGAGATGATTGGATGTTGAATTTTTAAGGAAAGATTTTTTTATCCAAGGTTTGTGAGAGGAAGGAGTGAAAAAAAAAATGGGAAAAGAAAGGAAATCGAGATGAGTTGATATAATATATAATAAAAAGTTTGATTTTTTTGACATTTTTGAATTTTTTTTTCCAAATATATTGCAATTTTTTTGCGACATGGGACAGGGGAAGTAGTATTTATCCTGCTGCTTGATGCTGAAGCTGCAGCCCAATATGTTTGTCGTATTCTAAAGGTTGTTACCTTCGTTTCAGCTTCTGCTTTGAAGTATTCTGATCCGCATCGAATTCACTTGCAGGGCTGATATTGCATATAAGCTACTGGTTAGCATCTAAAGCATATGTTTTACCAAAGTGGGTCTTGGATGTAACATGCAGCGCAGGACGTAAGGGTTGAACAGTACAAAGTGGGCGAACGTTACTTCATTGCCACTGTTGTCCATGACATAGCAACAATGCTACAAAGCTGCAAACCTTATACAAACAGGAGACCGCGAATGGGGGAACTGTGAGCTACGATTTGATCGCGATATATCAGCTGTAGACATCAAATGATTTAAGGTGTGGAATCAGCTGGCGCGTCACACATGGAATAATTATACTGAATCAGTTGGATCATATTATGGAATAATTATACTGCTATGAAGTAGAAAATCTGTAATAATCTTAATGATAAGTCCAAGTTTTGCTCATTGTGTTGAATCGTTGACGTTTGCTCATTCATTTATTTCCCTTTTTTTTTATGTTGATCTGTCTTTTTCATTTTCTGTATCCACTCTATTCTTTTTATGTCTTTCTTCTTCTTGTTCATCCTAATCTTCGTCTGTATACTCTTTTATCTTCCTCGTCCTATATCCCTTTCGAACGATCTTGAAGTAAATGTATATTTATAGGCGTATTGGGGTTGATTTTATGGTTATATTATAAATTAAAAATTTTATATTGTAAGTTGTTGAAAATTTTTAGTTAGATTTTAGTTATAAAATATATTAAAATCTGACAATATATAATTATCAAGTTATAATATAAAATTTTTAAATTATAGTATAAAATATAAAATTTATAATAAAAAATAAGTCAAGTTGGTTGATTTAAAATCAATCCCACATTTTTCTATATATATAGAAAATATTTATATGTTGTAAAAGATAACGTAGGCTTGCTACAAATTCTGCACCTTCTCAATTTTATATTGTAAGTTGAAAAATCTATACTATAAATTAATGAATGTATACAATTAAATTTTTAATGTATTTTATAACTAAAATTTGATTATATGCATTCAATAAGTTATAATATAAAATTTTCAAGTTATATCATAAAATTTTCAACCTAAAATTTCAAGTTATATCATAAAATTCTACCACTATGTTGTTTTTTCAATACCGACGATGTACCCTATATATAAATATATATAATTTCTTAAAGGGCTCGTTTGTTAGAGGTATAGAGTAGGGGTGAGTTATTCTCGACAACGAAATTATTTCTCGTTTGTATAGTCTCAGGGACAGGTATTAGTTTAATTCTTGTAACAGACCAGGTTGAAGTGTTCTTGTCATCTTGATGGAACATATGCATGATGGTCAATATTGAGTTGCTAGGTTTGTTGTGTCGTTTGTCAAATGCTAATCACCTTAGGTTCTTATGAGAAATTTCCAGCAATATATACCCTAGTACAATGTAAACAGTAATATAGGCCATCCAATAAATAAGAAGCACGGCGATATAACTAGCCTACGCACGTCCACACACTACGTATATCACTATATTTTGACATGTTATTAATCACTAGATGATATTCCATCTTGATACTAAAACACCACCTAGGTAGCGGTCTCGATCTTCTGTTATCATCATTTATGACACGTAATCAGAAGATCCTTACATTTATCGGATAGAAAGAGAACTGCTATTACAGCGAGCCTACACCCCGTACTTCTAAAGTCGTTATAAGCGTCTATGTATAGAGGCATTGATAGGAGAGATCCACCCTAGAAACATTACCATCAACCATGTGATTAAAAAACAACAGTTTCCTTTCCACCACAAATCACTTTTACTTCAAAGTTTTCCAAAGCCATCCTTTTCTACTTCTTTCTCCAAAGCAAACTAACCACAAAAAAGAGAAATATACATAGTTCGTAGGAGAAAAGATGGGAGATGGCAATGCAACACAAGCAAATACACCAAATAGTTCAGAATTCGTCATGCTATACTACGGTCTTGGTATCGTGTTTGGAGCCGCGATTTTGCTCCTAGCCTGCAACATTATAATCATCAAATGTTGCACTAACCGGTCCTCTAGGCGCATCAACAGGGTTCCGGCTCCTACGCTTGAAGAACTCGGTAAGAAGAGCGCCCAAGGGCGAAGTTTGAAGGATATCCCGAGTTTCACATACCAAAAGGACGAGGAGGCACAGATGGAAGGCGTGGTAAAAGGAGGAGTTGAAGGTGTAGGAAGTGAATGTGCAGTTTGCTTATCGATGTTCGAGGATGGAGAAGAGATCAGGGAGTTGCCTAGGTGCAAACACAGTTTCCATGCCCCTTGCATTGATATGTGGCTCTCTTCTCATTCCGATTGTCCGATTTGTCGCTCTTCCTTATGATCTCATATGTGTTACGCTGATGACCATAGCGGGTTAGTTTTCCCTTGTATATATGGCCCGTCTAGATTAAATGGATATTGTGTTCTTTGACTCCTATTATGTCCTGTTATTATTGGGTATCGAAATACGATTCCAAGGAAAAATCCGTATATTAGGAAAGACGACTGCATCTGTTTAGTGCACTATTTGTGCTTTCAACTCGTGGACTTGTACTATATGTTGAATACATGACGTAGCACAAGTCTGTCAGCTGAAAACACAGAACCACGGTGGTTTAACCGTATTTGTTGCAGCCGCTGCAGCCCCACCGCATCCATGTTGGAAGCTTTTAGCAATCCACATACCATATTTCATGTACGCATGGAGTCCTTTTTGCTATGGTTTTTATTGTAATTAGATAATTAAAATTATTCTTTGAAAATAATATATTTACATCTAAGTTTAGATATTTTTTTTAAATCTCATCTATTTTTGAGGCTATTAAATGGACTTATCTAATTATCTATTAATTAAACCTAATCACCTTGACTATGTGAGAAAATTATGCGTTAATTAATTATCATAAATCCTATAAATAGAACTCATTTGTAAGGTGTTATATACACATTTTCAAGAGAAAAAAATCTCTCTTTCTCCCTCTAATCTCTCTCTAAAATATTTTATTATTTTGTTAATTC
>JAOVYX010019878.1:0-17824 GCA_035668315.1 Drosera spatulata
TCTGCCATAAAACATCAACACACAGCAGTACCAACATTCCAAGGCAAAACGACACTAAAAATGCAATTTAGACAATTGAAAGGGAATAAAAACAAACGTTTAGAATAACGAAATGATGTGTGATTTCATACACATCATCTGCACTGGTGCATTATTGTCTCCAACGATATCATCTTGCGTATGTGCCTTGATCTATCTCCTTTTGTCTTGTCAATGGTGATGTATCTAGTTGTTGTTGCATTGTTGGTTGTTCTGGCTCTATTGCAGCACTATTTTCTTGTATGTCTGCAAGCTGGTCATCCTTTTCTGCAACATCGGAGCTCTTGTCTGCATCCTGTTCATCATCTATACATGCACATTCCTCATCAAAGACATCAGCAGTACGAATGAATATTTCGGATTCATCAAAAGAAACATGAATTGACTCTTGAACTGTTTTTGTTCTCTTGTTATACACTCTGAAGGCTGTACTAGTTGTGGAGTATCCTAGAAATGTTCCTTCATCTGTCTTAGAGTCAAATTTTCCTATAGGATGTCTATCATTGTTATGAATATAACATTTGCATCCAAAAGCATGAAAGTGTTTGACACTTGGTGTCTTTCTTTTCCATAATTCATAAGGAGTCTTGATAGGAAAATACAATCCCTCCAGTTGTATAGAAATTGATGAACAAAACTTAGAAGTATTAGCCATGATGTTGTTAGTTTGCTAAGGCTGGGAATTAGTTGATAATTTGCTGTCTAGGTTAGATGCTGGAGACCAGACCAGCACAGATGGAGAGCATTGTGGGTCATCAAATGCAGACTACTACAGAGAATTACAGCAAGGCAGCTGAAACATGCATGGACAACAAAAGACTTGCAAATGTTTCAAGATCTGGGATCAATCTTGTAGACAAGGGGCCAACTTAGCAATGCATAAAGGATTGCATCAGATCTGGGTGCAGACAAGGATGCAGCAGTGACTGGATGCAGACGAGGTCTAAACGGTACTGAGTGTAGACTCAGTTATAGCAGGCTGGAGTGCAGTAAAGATAATTGCTAAGGTTGGGGCAGAAGTCTGAGGATTAATCAATTCAAAGCTTTGAGATATGCAGTGACAATACGAGGATCAGAAAAAGATGAGCTATCAACATCAGTGAAAGAGTCACTTGTGACAAGTTGTCACCATCAAGTCAAGTACAGTCACGAGTTCATTCCCTAAGCCTATAAAAGGGGATCAAAGAGCTCAAGGAACTGTGCTATTGAAAAAAATTATTGTACGCACAATGTGTGCAAAATCAATCTGAATTCAAGGTTGTTCAAATAAGCTGAATTAAAGAAGAACAAGAAGAAGACGGTTCACCAGTCTGCATTGAAGAATAGAAGTTGCAGTAGAGTCCAGCAAAGGATCTGTGCAAAAAGATCTAGGTTCTTTGCCTTTGACAAATTAGCTAACTTGTAAAGGGGTTGTCTATTAAGCCAAAAACAAGAAGATAGTGAACTCACCTCTTGGATTGACAATACTGGTCATCAAGGGAAGACTGGACTAAGCTCTCGTTTATCAATTAATAACGAGTGTCTGAACCAGTATAAATCCTATCTAAACCAAGGAAGATGGTGAACTCACCTCTTACTTTCATTGTTTTGCATTTTAGAACTGTTAGAAATAAACTAAAACAATAGACAGAGACAAACTCTTAAAGTACAAGTCTCTGCTGCAGACACCCTTGGTAGTCTGCAAAGATCATTAGTGTCCTCAAAACTAATATTCCGCAGAATTACACAGAAAAATTTAATACAACCTATTCACCCCCCTCTAGGTTATACCTGTGGATCTTACAAGTCTTTTTATGCAGCTTATGTATAAGACACCTGTTTTGAACATAACATGCAGTGTTTATTGCTTCAACCCAAAAGCTTTTAGGTAAATCTGCATTAGCAAGCATTGTTCTGGCTGCTTTTATGAGTGTCCTATTTTTCCTTTCTGCTACACCATTTTTTTGAGGTGGTCTAGGTGATGAAAAGTTATGTTTAATATCATGATCATCACAATAATTATCATCTCCTGTTTGATCAAATTCAGTACCATGATCACTCCTCATTGCAACTACCTCAGTACCTTTATCATTTTGTATTTGTCTTAGAAATCTAGTCAGTAGACTATAAGTTTCACTCTTTTTATGTAAAAATATTACCCATGAATATCTTGAGTAGTCATCCACTATAACTAAAGTATACTTCTTTCTATTTAAGCTTTCTACTTTTATTGGATAAAAAAGAACCATGTGCAGCAGTTCAAGGACTCTAACTATTTCTGATGAATTTATTGATTTGAAGTTTGCTCTAGTTTGCTTGCCTTCTTGACTTGACTTATACAGCTTATCTATCTTGAACTTGATTTGAGGAAGTCCTCTTACCATGTTTTCTAAGGACAGCTTAGCTATGGTTTTGAAATTTAGGTGAGTTAATCTTTTGCGCCATAACTAGTTTGTATCTTTTGTACCTTTGGTATAAAAGCATGTAATTTATGCTGACTGGGATGAATTGAAGTCTACTGCAGAAATGTTTTCTTTTCTGGTTCCTCTCAGTTTGACTTCATTGGTGGCTTTATCTTTTACTTGACATGAATCACGAGTAAAGAAAACATCATAATTCTTGTCACATAACATGTTCAAGAACCCATTCGTAGTCAAGGATAGGTTCTTTTTGAAAATATGTTCAAGGTAATTCAAATCCTGTGTGCTCACCACTACAACTAATAGACAAGTGTGCCAACCTGTTTACAATACACTTTTACACTACTTGATAGATCTGCAACTCCATCTTGTAGTTGCTAGGAATGTGCAATCTCTCCAGTTATATAGAAATTGATGAACAAAACTTAGAAGTATTAGCTATGATGTTGTTAGTGTGCTAAGGCTAGGAATTAGTTGGTAATCTATACTCTAGGTTAGAGCAGACGGCCACAGATGGAGAGCATTATGGGCAACCAGATGAAGGCTACTATAGAGAATTTCAGCAAGGCAGGTAAGACATGCATGGATAACAAAAGACCTGCAAATGCGTCAAGATCTGGGATCAATCTTGCAGACAAGGGGCAAACTTAGCAATGCATAAAGGATTGCATCAGATCTGAGTGCAGACAAGGTTGCAGCAGTGACTGGAGTACAGCAAAGATGGTTGCTAAGGTTGGGGCAGAAGTTTGAATTGATCAAATCGAAGATTTGAGGTACGCGGTGACAGTACGAGGATCAGAAAAAGGTGAGCTGTCAACATCAGTGAAAGAGTCGCATGTGACAAGCTGTCACCATCAGGTCAAGTACAGCCACGGGTTCATTCCCTCAGCCTATAAAGATGAGCTCAAGGAACATTGTTGTTGAATGAGAGCTTGAATGTACAAAGTGTGCAAAACCAATCTGAATTCAAAACTGTTCAAGAGAGTTGAACTGAAGAAGAACAGGAAGAAGAGGGTTCACTAGTGTGAATTGAAGAACAGAAGTTGCAACAGAGTCCAGCAAAGGATCTAGGCAAAGGGTCTTGGTTCTCTATCTTTGACAAGTTAGTTACCTTGTAAAGGGGTTGTCTTGTAAGCCAAAAACAAGAAAATAGTGAACTTACCTCTTCGATTGACTAGACTTGTCACTAAGGGAAGACTGGACTAAACTGTCGATTATCAGTTGATAACAAGTGTGTGAACCAGTACAAATCCTGTGTTTCGTACCTGCTTCCTATTGCTTTGCATATTTAGAACTGTTAAACATCAATCACAACAGCAACAGAGACAAATATTCAAAGTATAAGTCTCTACTGCAGATACTCTTGGTAGTCTGCAAAGGTCATCAGTGTACTGAAATTAACTATTCCTCTTTATTACACTGAAAAATTTAATACAACCTATTCATCCCGCCCTCTGTACGTTGTACCTGTGGATATTACAATTGGTATCAAAGCCTGACTTTCCAGACCTAACAGTTTTGAAAAGAAAAGGTCATTCCTTTTGATTTATTTTTGCAAAGAAGTTGCTAACGGTTTATTTTGTGAAGAAAATATGGCTCCTCCAAAGCTATCCAAATGCCCCAACAGTAGAGAGCCACCAACATGCTCATTTGACAAATTCAATCACTAGAAGCTAAGAATGCTTGCACATTTGGATTCAATAGATGAAAGAATGCATGACATTATTACAGATGGACAATACATGCCAAAGATGCCAGATCCAGTTGATGCATCCAAAAAAGTGGACAAGCCCAAATCCCTCTGGACAAAAGAGGGCTGGGATCTAGTGTTGGTGGACAGAAGGGCAAGAAATCAAATATTCAAAGCTCTTGATGATGATATGTTTGAGATAGTGGTTCATACAACCACTGCAAAGGAAGCATGGGACGCTCTACTGCTCAGGAATGAAGGAACAAATGAAATCAGAGAAAACAAGAAGGATGTCTTGATGTAGCAGTATGATTGGGTCTCAATGAGATCTGATGAAAACCTGACCAGCTTCTATGAAAGATTCAATGTACTGATCAACAATCTCAAAATTTGAGCTGAAGATGTCCTAAGATTCAATGTGCTAATCAACAATCTCATAACTCTAGGAAAAACTTTTATCAACAAAGATGTTAACCTAAAGTTTATAAGATAAATTGGTGAGATATGGGGAACAAAGACTACAACAATAAGGGAGTCCAGGGATGTTGCTAAGATGTCCTTGGCACAGCTGTATAGTGTGCTGCATACCTACAATCTGGAAGTTGAGCAGAAGAGACAAATTGATGAGGCTAGGAAGAATACTTTGGCCTTCAAAGCTCAAAAAAAAAAAAAAAAAAATAAAAAAAAAAATAAAAAAAAAAAATCCTGAGACACATGAAAGAAGAGGAAACCAGTGACACCTCGTCTGCAAGTGAACAGGTAATATCAGAAGAACTTGCACCGATGGGCAAGAAATTCAGCTGTTCAAGGAGAAAAATCTCAAGAAGAACATCTCAAGCAAAGTAAAAGAAGCAGAGAAGGAGGTCTGCTACAACCGTGGAAAGCCAGGGCACTTTGCTGTACAATGCAAACGACCTGCACAGGAATCATCTGCACAGAGGAACAAAAAGAAATATGGCAAAGGGAGCTCTGGAAGGAAGGAAAAGAGCAAGGCCTATGCTGCTAAAACCTAGAGCGAGACAGACTCAGATGATGAAGAGACAATCTCAAAAGCACAGCTCTGTCTCATGGAAAAAAAATGAAGAAAAGTAACAGGTATTCGATTTCTCTAACTCAGATGCCTCCTTAGAAGAATTAAAAGAGGCTCTTCAGGAAACCTCTGAGAACTTTATTGCCTTTTCAAGGAAAAATAAAGAAAATCTTGAGCTGATTGCAAATGTCATAGAGAATTACAATCTAGAATATGAAGAGAGAGACTATATATAAAGTGAACTAGTAGTGGCTCAAAATGAGCTGAAGAAATCAAATGAGAAGGTAAAGCTTCTCAATGCTCTAGTGGAAACACTCACAAAGAGAAATGCTGAGCTATAAGCTCAAGTGGATACATGGAATGAAAAGACCCTGGATTTGCAAAAGATGCTAAACATGGGTCAATCCTCACGTGTTAGATCAGGATTAGGCTATAAGGACTTGTTGAATGACATTTCACACTCAAAGGTGAACAAAAATGTCATAACCAGTAAGAAAGAGGTAAAGCAGACCTCTGCAACAGTCTTGCAGAAAGGTAAAGCCTATACTGAACAAGGAGAGCATATGAGCAAGGTCTCTACTGCTCAAACCCAGAGGGTTAAATCCTCGAGCCAAGTACTAACACAAACTAGTGCAAAACACCACAATGTGCACATGGCGAAGAATCATAAGATTGAGGCCAACAAGAGGTCATACAGACCCCAATATGCACCAAATCACTCAGTGTGGAACAATACTTTCAATATTGGGTGGAGAAAACCACATCTGTAACCCCTCTGCACATGCAGAATGCAATAGAAGGGGTGGAGAAACACTAACAGATCACCCAGAGCAATAAGATCTAGGGTCTACTGCTATGCTTGTGACAAACCTGGCCACAAATCATTCGAATGTTGGACTCCACACAAGAAACTCATTCAAGTGTGGGTGCCCAAAGCTAACAAGTAAGGACCCATATTTGTGGGTATCATGTACAAGATTTCAATTCTTTATTGCGGAAACAGCAGGGTGGAACATGGTACTTGGACAGTTGATGCTCAGGACATATGACTGGGAACAAAAGCATTATGAAAGATTACAGAAAGGAAGAAGGACCCCTAGTCGTCTTTGGAGGAGACAAGGAAGGTAAAACTAAAGGTTATGGAACCCTTGGTATAGGTTCTTTAATCTTTAGAAATGTATCATATGTCAAAGGTTTAGAACACAACCTGTTATCTATTAGTCAATTATGTAACAAAAATTACGATGTTTCTTTGACTCATGATTCATGTGAAGTGAAAGACAAAGTCATCAAAGAAGTTAAGCTGGTAGGAACTAGAAAAGGAAATATTTATGCAGTAGACTTCGATTCATCTCAGTCAACAAAAATTACATGTTTTTATACAAAAGAGGCTGAAAATGCAAACTGGATGTGGCATAAGAGATTAGCCTATCTAAATTTCAAAACCATTAGCTATCATGAGAAAAATTGGTAAAAGGGCTTTCTCAAATCAAATTCAAAAAGGACAAGCTATGTAAATCATGCCAAGAGGGAAAGCAGACTAGAACAAGTTTTAAACCTCTAAACTCATCAGAATCAGTTAGATTACTTGAACTACTGCACATGGATCTCTTTGGTCCAATAGAAGTTGAAAGTTTAAATAGAAAGAAATACACCCTAGTTATAGTAGATGACTACTCAAGATATACATGGGTAATGTTCTTGCACAAAAAGAGTGAAACTTGCAGCCTGCTGACTAGATTTCTAAGGCAAGTTCAAAATGAGAAGGGCACTGAAATAGTCATAATTAGGAGTGATCATGGTACTGAATTTGACCAAACAGGTGTAGATATTTGCTGTACTGATCATGGCATTAGACATAACTTTCTGCACCTAGATTACCTCAACAAAATGGTGTAGTAGAAAGAAAAAATAGGACACTTATAGAAGCTGCTAGAACAATGCTTGCTGATGCTAATTTACCAAAAAGTTTCTAGTCAAAAGCAGTAAACATTGCATGCTATGTCCAAAATAGATGTCTTGTACATAAACTGCATAAGAAGACCCCCTATGAATTATGGAAAGGAAAGACAACAAGTGTCAAATACTTTCATGCTTTTGGATGCAAATGCTATATACATAACAATGATAAATACTATCTAGGAAAATTTGATCCTAAGACAGATGAAGGAACATTTCTAGGATATTACACAACTAGTAAAGCCTTTAGAGTGTATAACAAGAGAACACAAACAGTTGAAGAGTCAGTTCATGTTTCTTTTGATGAATCTGAAATATCCATCCGTACCACTAATGTCTTTGATGAGGAATGTGCATGCATAGATGATGAACATGATATAGATAAGAGCTTTGAAGCTGCAGAAAAGGATGAGCAGTCTGCAGACACAGAAGTGAACAGCAATGCAGTAGAGCCAGAGCAGTCCACAACAAAGCAACAACTGAAACACATCACCATTGATCAAGATAAAAGGAGATGGATCAAAGGACATACACAAGATGACATCATTGGAGACATGGATGCACCTGTGCAGACTAGAAGAGCAACAACCAAAGAGTGCCTTCTGCATGCTTCATATCAGACATGGAGTCAAAGACAATAAATGAAACTCTAAGAGATCCAAACTGGATTGATGCCATGCAAGAAGAACTAAATGAGTTTCTAAGAAATGAAGTATGGCATCTAGTACAAAGACCTAAGAATTATCTAGTTGTTGGCTGCAAGTGGGTGTTCAGAAACAAAATTGATAAAATGGAACAGTCTTCAGAAATAAAGCCAGGTTAGTGCCAAAAGGTTACTCACAGGAAGAAGGAATTGACTTTGATGAAACCTTTGCCCCTGTCTTTAGATAACCTTTGATGAATTCAAAACGCTTATCCTCAACACTGAAAACAAACTTTGACAAAACTCGTTTATATTAGAACTGACCATGGGACAGAGTTTGACAATGGTTATTTAATTGATTATTACAGGGAACTTGGTGTGGATCACATCTTTTCATCTCCTAGGACTCCATAACAAAATGGAGTTGTTGAAAGAATCAACAAGTCCCTCGAGGAGATGACCAGAACCATGTCGATTGATTGTGAACTACCTATGAATTTTTGGGCTTATAGAGTCAAACACTACTGCATATAATTTACACAGAGCTTTGATTTGACCAATTTTGAAAATGAGACCCTATGAGCTATTACATGGAAGAAACCCTAGCATATCACATCTTAGGAAATTTGGTTGCAAATGTTAGGTGATTAACAATGGTAAAGATGACTTAGAAAAATTTGATGCAAGAAGTGATGAGGCATTGTTCATTGGTTATTCTTCACATAGCAAGGCTTAGAAAGTTTATAATAAGAGAACATTACTAGTAAAAGAAAGTATACATGTTATATTTGATGAAACTGATGACTTGCCTAATTGTCAATGGAACATCATGAAAATTCTCAAGAAAGCATCACTGAGGTTGAGACAGTCGAACAAGCTGACGATGAGGTAGAATCAAAGAAAGAAGATGATAGAAACCAGGCACCTATCACTGATTGTCAAAGACAGTCCAATACAAGGAGAACTGGAGATACCCAACGGGACCAGTCCCAACATACTCAGAAAGAATTTTCAAGGAAGTAGAAACAGAAGAGTTCACATCGTCTAGATCAAATCATTGGATCACCACACATTTGAGTACAGACCATATCATCATCATCACAGAGCCATCACAATGTTTGCCCATATTATGCTTTTCTTTCCACTATTGAACCTAATGGAATTGATTTTGTATTGGAAGATCCAGACTGGGCTTTAGAAATGAGAAGAACACCATCAATTTAAAAGAAATCAAGTCTGTCACTTAGTTCCAAAACCTGTAGACCATCCAACGATAGGCACAAAGTGGGTCTTTGGAAACAAGCTAGATGACGATGGTAATATCACAAGAAACAAAGTAAGGTTAGTTGCAAAAGGTTATAGCCAAGAAGAGGGCATAGATTCTGAAGAAACCTTTGCACAAGTAGCCAGATTAGAGGCAATTCGAATCTTAGATGCCTTTGTAGCTCACATGAGTTGCAAACTTTACCAAATGGACGTTAAGAGTTCATTTCTTAATGGCTGCCTTAAGGAAGAAGTTTATGTAGAGCAACCACTTGGCTTTTAAGATTTAACCTTCCCTGATCATGTGTATAAGTTAGCTAAGGCCTTGTATGGTTTGAAACAAGCTCATCGAGCTTGGTATGAGAGGCTATCTGGTTTTTGGATTTCTCATATATATACAAAGGGAAAGGTTGACAAAACCTTGTTTTTGAAATCCAATGACAAGAAAGATCTGTTTGTGGTACAAATTTATGTTGATGACATTGTATTTAGTACTACTAATCAATCTTTGTGTGGGGAGTTTTCAAAGTTGATGACCAGTGAATTCTAAATTAGTATGGATGGAGAATTGAATTTCTTCCTAGGATTGCAAATTAGAAAGACTTTTATGGATACCATAATCCATCAGCACAAGTATCTTACTGGGCTACTCAGAAAGTTTGGTTTGGAGGACTCTAAACCTTTTGGTACACCTATACCCACTGTCTATAAGTTAGATAAAGATCTTAAAGGTAAGTTTGTTGAACAAAAGCTGTACATAGGTATAATAGGCTCACTCCTTTACTTAACTTCAAGTAAACCAGATACCATGTTTGTTGTGTGTATATGTGCAAGATTCCAAGCTAACCCCAAGGAATGTCATCTAAAAGCAGTAAAAAGGATATTGGGATACTTAAATGGTGCACAAAAGATTGGATTGTGGTATCCTGTTGGAACCAATCCTGTGCTTGTTGGTTATTCGGATGCAATTCAGATGCAGATTTTGCAGGTTATCTTGTAGATAGGAAAAGCACCTTTGATACGTGTCATCTACTTGGTCCTTGCTTGATTTTCTGGAGTTCTAAGAAACAGAATTCAGTTGCATTTTCCACAACTGAGGCTGAATATGTATCTGCTGATCTTTGTTGTACTCAGATCCTATGGATAAAACAATAACTTAAGGACTTTAGAATAAATTTAGGATGTGTACCAATCCTATATGGTAATTCTAGTGCAATCTGTGTAACCAAGAATCCATTATAACACTCAAGAACTGAGCATATAGATATACGCCAACACTTCTTGAGAGAACATTATGAGAAAGGTAATGTAAAGCTTGAATACATTGAGACGAAAAAGTAATTGGCAGACATTTTCACAAAACCACTAAGCAGAGAAACATTTGAAAACTTGAGACAAGTTAGGCATGATCAAGTTTAATTGAGCTAGTCATTATCCCCAATTCCCTTGAGTAGGCTTAATTCTTTTTGTGAATCTGATTTTCATGTGTATATAGCAAGGATTCGATGAAGCTTTAACATTAGAGAACGAATACATGATGGTACAAAAGTGGATTCTATCAAGGTTAAGATGCATGATGTTTGGTCTTATTCTGACTAAATATAACTATTAAGATTCTTGGTGTTTGAAAAGTTAAAGTGCCTTCATTGATTATACACCACAAAATCTTATCAACTGCCCTTGCCATAATTACCACGATTTGGTGTTATTCCTATAATCGCATCTGTTGCCTATCCAAGGAGGTGATATATTCTTGTGAAAACCACTTTGTATTCCATAACTACATACAATATTAACCACCACAAAAATAAAATAAAAAAAATCATCACATTCCATAACTCCCCTCATCATCACCACGAACCTCACCTTCCTAACTTCCACTCCACAAACCATCATCCAAAATCACCATATAAAATCGCCACTTGGCCTCCAAGGAGTTCCAGATTACAATCCTAGGATCGATCAAAGGTGCCAAGCAACACAAGCAAAAAATCTATTCACCCTTGAGAAGGAAGTGGTAAATCCTATTCCTCTCAGTGAGTACCAATCTGAGCCACAGTCGGAACCCAAATCGAAACCACCAAGGAAGCAAAGACAACCAAAGATGAAGAAGGGAGAGAGTCCGAAGGTTGGTGAATGGGTTAAAGTATAGGAAGGGAGCACAGCCCCACCACCATCCATAGACCAAACCACCAATATGCAAACCCAAAGCCCTACTGGAACAGAGGTGGTTGAAAGCCCCAAAGGTACCGAGGAATTCAAAGATAATGTTGACGATTTTGATGACACGACGGCCACATCCCTAAATCCAAGGGTTTCTAAGGGAAACAATGATTATTTTCCTCAAAATTAGAATTTGACTCTTGAGACCCTTGCTGATCAGGCTGTTGCTGAGAAGGAGAAGTGTGATAAAGGTGAAAAGGAGAAAGAAACAATAATGGTTGAGGCACAGGCTACTGGTGATAAGACTGTGCATGAAACAATCACTGGAGCTAGGGACCAGTCCCATGCTCAAGAGATGATCCATGATTTACTTGGTGATCTAAGGGAGACAGTGGTTAAAAGTGTTGAAAGAGATGCTAATAAAGTTCTTGAGAGCATAGAGAAGTGTCTAATGGTTTAGAATGCTGAGAAGGAAGTTGATGATGAAGAAACTGAGACGGATGATAATGTGCCACTCGTCATAAAGATGAGAAAGAAAGTTTTTGAGAAGAAGTCACGGGCTCAGGGGGAACCTGGAAAACCTCCATAGAACAAGGGGAAGCTACCAGTCCCACCAGCTATAGGACATGCAAGTGTTGAGGAGGAACAAAATGTTAATCCTGGACAATATGTAGACGAAGAGCTGGATCCCTTGTTCGATACTGGAATAGCCCCACACTTGATGCTGATTTCGAAGTAAGTGAGGAGGTGGTAGCCTCAAAGACCAAACCACCTGTTCAAAGAAAGGCGCCAGGTACAAATCCCAAAGCTGCAAATTTGAAAGCTGAGGCAGCCAAGAAAGCACCTGTGACAGAGGAGTTTCAAAGAGGAATAGAATAGAGAAGGAGGATTCTCCATCTAAAGAGGAGTTCAGTGATGATAATGAGACCTCAGAAGATAAGATGCTCGAGTTGGATGATGAAGATACCAAATTAGAGAAAGTACCACAACCCATGAAGCAGAAAACTTCCACTGATACGGGTCCCAAGAAGAGCAAGAAGTGAAGAAGGGTAAAACAAAGGCTACTGGGCATTTGAGTAAGAAATGAGAGACTTTGAAGAAGAAGGTTGTTAAATCATCTAGAAGTCATGTAGAAGATGATGATGATGCAGAGGAAGAGATAGATGATGATAAGCCCAAGTAAACTGAAGAGAGGAAGCCAATTCACTAAAGAGACATCATCTTGGGGAAATCCTTTGATGAGAAGTGGCTGATAGCCAATGGTTAGGACTAGACATCAAGTTCTGGAGAAGAAGGACAAGAAAAGGGATGTCAAAGCTGATCATTAGAAGTATGGTGAATGTGAGGACTGTGAAGTTGACATCTGTGATCATAGCAAGTATTGTCGAAATACCTAATGTTGGTTTTGATGTTGAAACTGGAGATTAAAGATGTTGAGAAACTGGAGATTGTGAGGAGATTAGCTCGTGATGATAATGTTCCTAGAGTTAGGAATGTACAGATGAATGAGATGAATGTGATGGATAGGCTGATCCATAATTTGATTGCAAGGGTGGTCATGCTTAGAGGTTCTAAGAAGCATGAAGCGCTGAAGATGGACATGGCATTGATGGAGTACATCCATAAAGGATAGCCGATCAATTTACCAACCTTCATGCTCTATCGCATGGCCTACACACAAGAGCATAACAATCACAACCTTTTCTATGGCCTCTGGCTGTCCAAGATATTGGAGGAAGTAAAGTTATGCCAAAGAAAGTGAAGGTGATGTGTGCATAAACACACATCATTTCTTTACTCTAAACGTTTGTTTTATGCCTCATGTATCGTCTATTTTATGTTTTTACCATTTTTTTTTTTTTGTCTTGGGATGTTGGTACTGCTGCGTTTTTATGTTTTTGGCAGATGGGTGCGAAATTTGGAACAAAACGAAGAATGATGAAGAAGATAGACAAGTCACGAGCTCAAAGGCTGAAATTCACAAGTTTATCGTTTTTCGGGAGCTAATGCGGCAAAGTATCATGTCGATATGTTAAGTTAGCATGTTTAGAAGTGTTGTATAAGTTTCCAGGTTTTTTAGACGTCGTTTAGTATTTTTTGTAATAGTTTTAGGGAGACACAACATGATGTCGCAGCCACTACTGGCCCAGTCGCGGGCAGGGCTCACTGTCGCGGGCGTGACGGCAACCATGTCGCGGGCTCGACGAGTTTTTCCCAGCAATTTCAGGATTTTTCACCAGTCGTGGACGTGACATATAATTTGTCACAACTGTGACTGTCTCCCAGATGCAGAACATTAATTTTGAATCGTCGGATCAATCTGGACTCGACTTATGCCTATAATTACACATTGCTAGGGTTCTTCTAATCATCATTGAGCACCAGAGATGACGAAGGCGATCAGAGAAAGAGGAGACACAAAGAGGAGAGGCTTTGGAGGGTTTTGATCAAACTTTTCAAGGGGAATTGATCCACGATTTATTTTTATTGCTTTGGATTCAGTTTGGAACGTGATTAGCACTATAAAAAATTTATTCTCAGTACTTTATTCTCTACAGATTGTTTATCTTTGATGCTATGACTCATTCCATGTCTAGTTTGTCTGATATGCGTGAGTAGATCATAAGTAGGGATGCGTTGATGAACTTAGATGTCCCTAGATCATGAGATAAAGCTTGCTTGACTAAAACCAGAGATGTTAACGATGAATATGTTACATGAAACCAGCTAGAACTATTGCATAACATATGTTTATTAGATTGAACACCTAATATGCATAGGTTACTGTTATAAATCATGCTTTGTGATTTAATAGGTAGCAACTTGATATGTTTATTAGATTGAACACCTTATATCATGAGATGTTGAGTATATGATGGAAACCAGAGATGTTTGATGATGAAAATGTTGCATGAAACCTGTTAGAAATACTATACAACATGTGTTTATTAGATTGATCACCTAATATACATAAGTTAAAGCTATAAATCGTGCTAAGTGGTTTTGTTTAGTACCTGATTGATATAATATGATTTAAGCTAATTGTCATATACAATCAATGGTTTCATATGCATGTAACATGATTAGTTTAAGCTAATTGCTATGATTGCTATGAATGTTACTTCCATGTTATGATTCAACTCTTTTGCTTAAATCATGTTTGAACTAATTGAAATGATTTAGATCTCTTGAGTTAGTTTAACTATATGAGCTAATTTGAAGTTATAAGCTAAGGAACGTAGTGAGTTAAGTCGAAATTCATTACAGCCATTCCATGTTAACTACTACATCTAAAATTCAGAAACATCTATGATTGATCTAAGTGACTCAAAATGATTCAACCATCGTCCCTACATTTCTCCCAACTTAAGTAAACTACTCTATATTCTAGCTCTATTTTATCTTCTTTTGATTAGTTAGTTTAGTTTTAGTTTATTCCTTTTAAACACACCCCCTTCATTTTATATTTAATCTTACCCCTTTCCTTAGGATAGAAATTATTCCAAGTTTTGTTTAGTTCGACATTCGCCATTCCATGTGGGATCAACCCCTGCTTCCTTATCTACATTAGTAACTTTAGCGGGGTAAAAACAAATTTACAACATTGAGCAGCTTCGCACCAATGCCCGGGCGCTTACATTGGGGTTAGAATCAAGTACGAAAAATGTCCTTCACTTGAACTTCTTGATAATGACAAACTCCAACAACTTAAGAAGCAAAGCACGTACCTCGTTTGAAGCTCGTTTTCTCGATGCGAATGAAATGTTATCGTGTCAAAGTCCCTATCATTATGTTGTACCATCTCGTCCACACCTCTTCGTGATAAAAAGTCCCCGTTTTATTCCACGGACTACATGGAAAACATAAAATTACGAACAAGAAAGCGAAATAATGGGGAGGGAGAACTACTTATTGACAATAAAGGAAAAGTACTCCCTTGTGGGTTGCCTCCCACACAGCGATTGGTTAACGTCCTCAGCCCGATGTGGCCAAAGAAATCGAGGACCATCCCAGAGATAGAAGAGTACATCGTGCAAGAACTTCGTCCTTTGTTGAGAAGACATCTCCGAAGGGAGCATACCACTTGCCAAATAGTTCACATAGTTCTGTCCCTCATGCCATTCTATCCGAGAAAGATGATCCACCACAAGATTCTCCGTGCCTTTCTTGTCCTTAATCTCCAAGTCCAACTCTTGAAGTAGAAGAACCCATCGGTTGAGGTGTGGTTTTGCATCCTTCTTCTCAAGAGTTACTTTCGCCTCCTTGTCTTCCCCCAAGCTATCTTGAACCAAAGGTTCCACATGAGTTTGCACATACATAATAGAGGAAGAATTAAGTCTCGCGACCATAGTGTGCAAACAATCATTGTCCTCATCTTCCAATCCAAGAAGGCATGCTTCAAGAGAGTCATCAAAAGAAGAGTCGAATGTCTCTTGGACACAAGAATCAATAATATCAATCCGCATGCAAGAAGAGGATGAGGAATCGTCGAGGTACTTCATAGCTTTAAACACATTTGATAGGAATGTGCAATGCCTCCATTCTATAAAAATTGATGAACAAAAATTAGAACGAAATTATGTATGTATTAGATGCTTAGGCTGTAACAATTAGTTAGGTAATTGCAAACTAGGGCCGTAAGATATACAGCAGAGTGCAGCAGACCGCTGGTGCCGCAGAGCAGGCCAAGGGAATACAGACTAACCAGGGGCTAAAAATTTACAGGCCAAAGATCAATTACATACAACAGCAAAAGGCTCTCAGAGTTCTCATGATCTAGGACTACTGTATTCAAGGCCAGTTCCAGCAGCAAAGTAAAGTGAGCTATATCACAATGCAAGTATGCAAACTGAATTGCATAAGACTGAGTACAGTGCTGGGTGCAGACGAAGCTACACTAGCAGGCTGAGCAGATGAGGTCTGAAAGCTGTTGGGTGGGAGCTGAGTTGCAACAGACTGGCCATAGTACTTGGTGTAAGTGAAGTTACAGAAAGACAGGATATGAAGACTGTGCAGCAGAACTCATGCAGGCTAGGGTGCAGCAGAGGCTGACAACAAAGATTGCAGCAGAGGACTGTAGTAGGAGTTGTACAGCAGAAGCGTGCAGTAGACCTAGTGCATGAGGCTGGGTGCAGTATGAGTTGTGTCAGAATGGAAAGAAACAAAGAAGGGGTAAAAAACGAGAAGTTGAGACAAAGATGATGTGTACTAGATCAGAAAAGGTGAAGCCAAGTCAGTCTACTGTAGTAGAGGACAGAGTTGTCACTATCAGATAGTACAATCATTTGATAGGAATGTGCAATGCCTCCATTCTATAAAAATTGATGAACAAAACTTAAGAAGAAATTATGTATGTATTAGATTCTTAGGCTGTAACAATTAGTTAGGTAATTGCAAACTAGGGCCGTAAGATATACAGCAGAGTGCAGCAGACCGCTGGTGCCGCAGAGCAGGCCAAGGGAATACAGACTAACCAGGGGCTAAAAATTTACAGGCCAAAGATCAATTACATACAACAGCAAAAGGCTCTCAGAGTTCTCATGATCTAGGACTACTGTATTCAAGGCCAGTTCCAGCAGCAAAGTAAAGTGAGCTATATCACAATGCAAGTATGCAAACTGAATTGCATAAGACTGAGTACAGTGCTGGGTGCAGACGAAGCTACACTAGCAGGCTGAGCAGATGAGGTCTGAAAGCTGTTGGGTGGGAGCTGAGTTGCAACAGACTGGCCATAGTACTTGGTGTAAGTGAAGTTACAGAAAGACAGGATATGAAGACTGTGCAGCAGAACTCATGCAGGCTAGGGTGCAGCAGAGGCTGACAACAAAGATTGCAGCAGAGGACTGTAGTAGGAGTTGTACAGCAGAAGCGTGCAGTAGACCTAGTGCATGAGGCTGGGTGCAGTATGAGTTGTGTCGGAATGGAAAGAAACAAAGAAGGGGTAAAAAACGAGAAGTTGAGACAAAGATGATGTGTACTGGATCAGAAAAGGTAAAGCCAAGTCAGTCTACTGTAGTAGAGGACAGAGTTGTCACTATCAGATAGTACAATCAAGGGTTCTAATTCCCAAAGCCTATAAAAGGGGACTCACAGTGTAGAGAACAAGGTTGATCGGTATGAGAAAAGTTGAACATTTTTTAGAGCTTTCAAAAGAAAACAAAGCCTTGGAAACTCGTTGTGCGTGAGCTGAATCGAAGATTCAGGATTTGTGAAGAAGGTTCACGAGTCTGCAAGTGAAGAACAACAATTGCAGTAGAGCACTGTAAGATCTAGGCTCTTCATCCTTTAGCAAGTAAGATCTTGTTGTAAAGGGGTTTTCTGGTAAGGCAGAAACAAGAACTAGTGAACCTCCTCTTGGCTTGACTACACTAGTCATGACCAAGGAAAGATCGGATTAAGTTTTTGTTACTTATTGGTAGCAGATGTCTGAACCAGTATAAAAATCCTGTGTCATTTAATTTTTGCACTGATTATCATTCCTAAAACTGTTAGGAAAGAACTTTAAGTCCAAAGAGACAAGCTTCTCAAAGCTAAAGTCTCAATTGCAGAACTTCCGTAATACTACAGCAGACTCGGGTAGTGCAGAGTAGCATATAGCTTTACTGCACTGTCTGGAAATTTTTTGGGATAACCTATTT
>JAOVYX010019879.1:0-17821 GCA_035668315.1 Drosera spatulata
GACACAGTTGAACATTTGAGATCGTTTCTTCTTCATCTGAGTCTGTGTCACTCCAAGTCTTTGTAGCATAGGCTTTTGTCTTTTCCTTTATATTGAAGGCTCCTTTTAGGTCCTTCTTCTTCTTGTGTGCAGACGAGTCTTGTGGCGATCGTCTGCACTGTGTAGCAAAGTGCCCTGGTTTGCCACAATTGTAGCAGGCATCTCTGTCTGCTTCTTTAGTCTTGCTGGCACTTACTTTCTTCATATTCTTCTTCTTGAAGAGCTTTCTAAATTTCCTTCCCATGAATGCTAGCTCTTTAGTCATGCTTTTGTCGCTCGTAGAAGAGGTGCTGCAACTCTCCTCGTCTGCCATAGTCTTCAGGATCCTCTCCTGAGCTTTGAATGCTAGTGTCTTTTTCATGGCTTCATTTATCTGTCTCTTTTGCTCCACCTCTAGATTGTAGGTGCACAGAACGCCATAGAGTTGTACCAATGACATTTTGGCAAGGTCTCTCGACTCTCTAATGGCGATTGTCTTCGTCCACCAGGCCTCTCTGAGAGATCTCATGAACTTAAGGTTTATCTCCTTGTTATCGAAGGTTTTTCCTAAAGTTTTGAGATTATTGATGAGAGCATTAAACCTTTCATAGAACCTTGTAAGGTTCTCATCTGCTCTCATCGAGATCCAGTCGTACTGCTGCATGAGAACATCCATCTTATTTTCGCGGATCTCATTTGTGCCCTCATTTCTCACCAGTAGTGCTTCCCATGCTTCCTTTGCTGTATTAGTGTGGACCATGATCTCGAACATATAGTCGTCCAGAGCCTTTTATATCTGATTCTTGGCTCTTCTGTCTACCAACACCAGATCCCAGTTGTCTCTCGTCCACAGAGACTTAGGCTTGTCAACTTCTCTGGTGGCATCCATTGGACCTGACATTTTTGGATCATAAGGCCCATCTGTGATAATGTCATACATTCTTTCATCAATGGAATCCAGATGAGCCAGCATTCTAAGTTTCCAATGGTTGAATTTGTCGAAGGAGGAGGAAGGTGGCTTTCTAGTATTTGGACACTTTAGAGGCTTTGGAGGAGCTGTGATTGAATCTTCACAATAATAAACTGTTTGTAACTTCTTTGCATACTGATATAAAAAGATATGACCTTTTCTTTCCAATAACTGTTAAGTCTAGAAACATAGGCTCTGATTCCAATTGATGTCCCAGAAATAACCTAGAGAGGGGAGGGGGGGTGAATAGGTCATCTCAAGAATTCTCCAGACAGTGCAGTGAAGCTATGGGCTAGTCTGCACTACCTGAGTCTGCTGCAGTAATGCGGAAGTTCTGCAGTTGAGACTTTAGCTTTGTAAAGTTTGTCTCTTTGGATTTAAAGTTCTTCACTAACAGTTATAGGAGTGATGATCAGTACGGAAAAGTAAATGACAAAGGATTTTATACTGGTTTAGACATCTGCTACCAATAAGTAACAGAACCTTAGTCCAGTCTTTCCTTGGTCATGACCAGTGTAATCAAGCCAAGATGAGGTTCACTATCTTCTTGTTTATGGCTTTCAAGAAAACCCCTTTACAACAAGATCTTACTTGCTAAATGATGAAGAACCTAGATCTTGCAGTGCTTTGCTGCAGTTATTGTTCTTTACTTGTAGACTAGTGAATCTTCTTCACAAATCTTGAATCTTCGATTCAACTCACGCACAGCGAGTCTTCAAGGCTTTACTTTGTTTTTTTTTTTTTTTTTGAAAGCTCTCAAATGATGTTCTACTTTTCTTAAACTCGTCAGCCTTGTTCTCTGCGCTGTGAGTCCCCTTTTATAGGCTCAGGGAACCAGAACCCGTGACTGTACTATCTGATAGTGACATTTTTGTCCTTTACTGCTGTAGACTGACTTGGCTTCACCTTTTCTGATCCAGTACACATCACCTTTGCCTCAGCTTCTCATTTTTGATCTCTTCATTGTTCCTTTCCATTCCAGCACAACTCATACTCACCCAGCCTCATGCACCAGGTCTGCTTCACCCCTCTACTGCAATCTCTACTGCACCTCTGCTACAGCCTCTATTGTAGCCCTGTTGTCAGCCTCTACTGCACCTCGGCTGTATGAGCTCTGTTGTATGGTCTTCATATCCAGCCTTTCTGTAACTTCACTTGCACCAAGTACTGCAGCCAGTTTGCTGCAACTCAACTCCTACTCAACAGCTTCCAGACCTCATCTGCTCTGCCTGCTAGTGTAGCTTCATCTGCACCCAGCACTGCACTCAGTCTTTTGCAATTCAGCTTGCATACTTGCACTGCGATATGCCTTACTTCTCTTTGCTACTGGAACTGGTCTTGAACATAGGAAGGATCCTAGATCATGAGAACACCGAGATGTTTTGCTGTTGTATGGGATTGATCTTTGGTATGTAAATTTTAGTCCCTCTAGTAGTTTGCTGTTTTACTACTCTGGTCGTTCGCACACTGCACTTCTATACCCTGCTGCTTTGCTTCATCCAGCTACACTCTGCTGCATCTGCGGCCCTTGTCCGCAACTACTTGACGAACTATTACATCCTAAGCATCTAATACATACATAATTTCTTCTTAATTTTTGTTCATCAATTTCTATACAAGTGGAGGGATTGCACATTCCTAACACAGTAGATCAAGCTCTGAGTGATCCAAACTGAAATGATACCATGCAGGAAGAATTGAATGAATTTCAGAGAAATGAAGTGTGGTATCTGGTGTCTAGACCCAAATAAGACTGATGAGAATGCAATAATCATAAGAAACAAGGCTAGGATAGTGGTAAAAGGTTACTCACAAGAAGAAGGGATTGACTTTGATGAAACCTTTGTCCCTGTTGCAAGATTGGAAGCTATAAGAATATGCTGCACACCAAGGATTCAAAGTCTATCAAATGGATGTGAAGAGTGTGTTTCTAAATGGAAAGCTGTAAGAAAAGGTTCACGTTAAATAGCCCCATGGATTTGAAGACTTTGAACATTCAAATCATGTCTACAGGTTAGACAAAGCCTTATATGGTTTAAAACAAGCTCCAAGGGCATGGTATAAACCTCTCAACCTTTCTTTATGATAATGATTTTCAAAGAGGAAAAGTAGATACCACCCTATCTCTTTAGAATAAGGAGCATGCACTCTTAGTGCAAATCTGTGCAGATGATATTATATTTGGTTACACTAATGATAAGCTGTGTAAAAGATTTGTTGCCCTAATGAAATCAAAATTTCAAATGAGTTTAATGCGAGAGATGAAATACTTTCTAAGCTTTCAAGTTCAACAACTAAATTGTGGAATATTCATAAACCAGGCTAAATACCTGAAGAATATAATTAAGAAATATGGCCTACAAAATACAAGTCATATGAAAACTCCCATGAGCTTAACTGCCCAAATAGACAAGGATGAGAAAGGGAAAGGAATAAATCAAACAATATATAGGGGCATAATAGGATCGTTGTTGTACCTAACTACAAGCAGACCAGACATCCTATACTCAATCTACGTTTGTGTCAGACATCAATCTGATCCCAAAGAATCCCATTACACTACAGTAAAGAGGATCCTGAGATATCTTAAAGGAACTCCAAATCTAGGTGTTTGTTATCCTAGGAAATCAAATTTCATGCTAACAGGCTATTCCGATGCAGATTTCGCAGTCTGCAAGGTTGACAGAAAAAGCATAAGTGGAACATGCCATTTTCTTGGTGCAAGAGTGGTATCATGATTTAGCAAGAAGTAAACCACTGTCTCAACCTCTACTGTAGAAGCAGAGTACATAGCTACAGGAAGCTGTGCTGCACAGGAATTATAGATGAGGTCACAACTTGCAGACTATGATATTTCATTTTTAAAAACACCAATATTTTGTGACAATATATCTGCAATGACAATTTCAGAAAATTCAGTTTTTCATACAAGGACCAAGCACTTAGATATTAGATAGCATTTTATCAGGGATCATGTGCAAAAAGGTCATATCAAATTGGAATATATACCATAAGAAAAACAAATTACAGACATTTTTAGGAAACCTCTCCATGAGAGTAAATTTATTCAACTTCGAGGTGAATTGGGCATGATTGATTTAAATGAGTAAATGGCCAAAAACGTTCTACTGCTCTAATGCACATGTAAGATGTAGACTAACATTGATTTTCACTCTACTACATTTCTATTTTTATAAAGAAATAGTCTTCAAAATTATCTGCCTAAACTTTCGCAACAGTCAAATAAATGAATGAAATTGTGGAAAATTATGTAACGGTCACTTCTTAAATTTACAACGGTAACTTTGAATTGAATAAATATGCAAAATTCTTGAACCTTAATTCTTTTACTCTCTTTCTTTCTCTAAGAATTCTAAAACTCTCTTACCCTCTACTACAAACCCTAGTTCAAGTTTTCCAATTCTTAACTTTCACGAGCGATCAAGTTCAATCCCAAATACTTTCGAAAATGGCCAATACCCGTTCTAATACGCCATCCAAGAGTGACAAAGCTCAAGAATAAAGTAGCCCATCTAAATAGATAGAGCTGCAGACTGGAGTCGTCCTGGACTTTGAAATCCTAATAAGGGAATCTGATGAAGTTAAGGAGATTGCAGAACTCATATAAGATGCTGGGTTGAAATACTTATGCGAGAAGACCAGCAGGATATACGATGAAGAAGTGCTGGATTTCATAGAGAAGACGAAGGTGACAGATAACTTCGAATCCATCACATACACCTCCAGGAAGAAGATTGGGATTATTGTTACTCCCAAGGACTTTGAACAATTATTCAAAGTTACAAATGAAGGACCTCTAGATATCCCAGGCTCAGTGGTGAGCGATGGAAGACACGCGATGCTGAGCGAAGATCATTAAAAGGAAGGGATCAGAACAACGAAGAAGTACCTGTCAAAACCACATAACCTGCTAGCAGACGTGGTCAAGAAGGCCATCATATCCAGGGAATTCACAAAGGATCAAATCACCTCTGATCAATGGGAGATCATGTGTGCAATCCTAACAAAGCACAAAATCAACTGGGCGAAACTTCTGATGTATCAACTGGCGAAAGCAGTGGAGGCCAGACAACCTCTCTTTGGTAGAGTCATTAGCATTATCCTCAAAGAGAAGCTCAAACTCTCAGACAAGAGAGGAAGGCCATGAACCATGGCAAAACAAATTGATGTAAAGAAGATTGGGAAGCAACCAGTTGGCTTCTCAAAGAAAGCAAAGGAGGTGCAGACCACATCAATGGCTTCAGATCAACCTCTCAAGAAGGCCATGGTGAAGGCAAAGGAGAAAATCACCAAGAAGTCTATAGAAGGTAGACTGAAGCAGACTGTAGAAAAGAAACAGACAAAAACTACAAGAAGGAAACTAATTCTGCAGACTCTGAAGAAGCAGAGGAGACCCTGTCAAGACACCTGCTGTATAACCAGCAGCTCTAAAAGAAGAAGTAACACAGTCAATTCTTGTAGATGAGTAGACTGAAGTCATTGCAAAGAAATCAACAAATAGAGTCAGAAATGATTCCTCTTGCAACCACTGAAGGAAGGACATCAACAAAGGTCTTCCCTCCAAAGAAGCCAGAAATAGCTGCACTTTATGTTGCAAACATTGCATTAGAGTACCTCAAGACAGGGGCTGAGGAGAATCTCCAACAACTCATCTTGGAAGCGCAGCAGAGCTACCAGAAAAATAGGGAAGGACCTATGACACAGCTCAGACAGGAGCTGAGTGCCCAAGGATACACAAGAAAGGAGATTGAAGACATCGAGGCCAACATAAGAAGGATGCAGACTGATCAACCTCTCAGCACCTCTACTACAGTTGCTCTAGCAATCAGGTTTATTGCACCTGAGGTGGAATCATCCATAACTGTACTCTTTCCCATCTCTACTGCTGGAGTGTAGTTGGTAGGAGTTGAAGCAGAATACCCCTCCACAGTATCAGAAGTCTGGGGTATAACAACAACCACAACAAGAGCTACAGACAAAAAGGTAATAGAAGAAGCTCTGCAGACCATCCAATCTATAGAGGCAAGGGTGACAGAGCACTCGTCAAGGACATATGAACTATTGGGCAAACCTAAAAAGGAGGCCACGATACAGAAGTTTATCAGGGAACATAAACTTTCATTAAAGAGAAAGCCGAAGGCTGTAGCTCAGAGGCCAAAACTGATTCCATCAGAACCTACCACCAGATACAGGATCAATCCTGATGGAACTAGGACAGAGATTGGCATTGTGGATAATATGACTGAAGCTGATATAGAGCAGCTCATACTTATTCAAAGGAAGGAGGCTACCAAAAAAAAGAGGCCCACAAAATCATACATCTTCTTCAGTGGAGCCTTAGAGATGAAGGATTCAACTCTAAAGACAAAGATGCACAAGCAGGCTCAACTGCAAGCTGTGGAGTTTGTCCACACACCAGAGGTGGAAGCAGAGTTGAAAAGATTGGTAGACAGGCATGTCAGAGCAGCAACCCTAGAGATCTTTGACTATCTATCAAGACCAATCATTGACAGACCACCATCTCCTAGAGATGGTGATGATTATGATGATGATAACCATCAAGAAGAAGAAGGTCGTGATGATGATGAAATGATTGATAAAGTTGCCAGAGAAGGCGTTGGAGAACTCCCCGCAGCAGAGACAATAGCAGAAGAGCCGGAACCAGTAGAGCTAGCATCAGAACCAATAGCAGCAGAGGAGTCAACAACAGAAGGATCAACACCGGAGGCATCAGCAGCAGACGAACCAGTAGTAGAAGGGTCAGCAGCAGCAGAGCCAGCTTCAGAAGAAAGGACAACAGAGGGTGAACAGACTATTGTAACCAGAGAAATTCAACCATCTACAGAACAGTCTAAAGAAAAGGAGTAACACACTCATCAAGGGGCATTCACAGAGATCACAACCCTTGACTCCAATGCAAATGGAGGAAGTGATCATAATTGAAGACGAGGGTTCTGAAATGACTTTTACAGTCAAGAAAGGACAGACTGCGGAAGACATCTCCTCTAAAGGGATGACGCTTCAAGAAATCAAGGAGCACCTGATGAGTGATACTCCTACAAGTTAGCAGCGTATGCACACTTAAGGTGTATCACCTCTAAATCTACCATTCACTCCCACATCCTCTTTTGTGCTAATGCAGACTAGGGCAGACCATCCATTTGTGGGATTCCCATAAGGTCTGCTGTATGTTGCAACTTTTAATATACCCATGACACCTCAGACTGCATCCAAAATTCTGAGACAAGCATTAGAAGGCATCAAGTTGACAATAGTACATGAAGGACCATCCCTCACTGCCAGAGACACAGCCAATGCTGGGATCACTCAGCAACAACAACTGTCTCCATTCTGCCAAGAAACAATAGTGGAATACAGGCTATGACAATTGGATCAAGAAGTTTACACATGCATCAATGGACTAAAGATGCCTTTAGAGACCTTCTTGACAAACTGGAACCAGTTGTAGACGAGATGGCCTCAGAAAAAGAAATCAGAAATAAATGCTTCGAAGAGTTTCATGATGTCCTTTCTGACATGGCTGAGGCCTTCTAAAACAGATTCAACGAAGCATTGCCATCAATCTTTAACAATATAGACTCAGTTCCTCAAATCTCAACAAACTGAGAGGTCAACATTCAGCAAATCTGCGCGGACTGTAGACCTCACTTCAGTCCACTCAATGGCATCTTGAAGAACATATTCTCAACAATGACACAAGTCTACTGAAAAACAAGCTGTAAGTTGAGACTACAATAGCCACAGCTGCTGAACAAGTCACCTCCTTGGAGCTGAGAGCTCTCAAAACTATAGTTGAAGCCCTCATAATGACTCTTCGAGGAAATGCTAACAAAAAGGAGGAGAAATCAGCAGCAAAGGAGAAGGAGACAAAAATAGCAACAGCAACAAAGCAAAAGTCTATTGCAGAGCTCAAAAGAAGACCTCAAGCTGCAGCAGAAGGAGAAAGGTCAGCAAAGTATAGAAAGCCTCTGGGGGAACAGCCTCAGGGGGAGAAGAAAAGGCATGGAGGACAGCATGAAGACTACCTTCCAAAGCACAACAGAGGAGGCGAACAACATAGATAAATCCTTTGCAGAGTTGTAACTTTAGGTTCTATAATTTTTTTTTATGACAATGTAAGTAGTTATCTTGCTGTTTAATTACTTAGAAGTTTTGTAAGCATCAATTTAGGGGGAGATTGATAGGAATGTGCAATCCCTCTATTTGTATCGAAATCGACAAAGAAAACATAAGAATTAACCATGATGTAGTTAGTGTGCTTGGGCTGGAAATCAGGTTAATAATTTGTAGTCTAGGTTTGACACGAAAGAGCAGACGGCCATAGATGAAGAGCATTGTAGCCCACAGTGATACGGTACCTCAAGCAGATTTTCCTGGTCCGTCCAATGTCTCTCAGCCTATGAACAATTTCGAGGACATACTAGTTGATGCCTTTCCACCAGAATATTATGAAGAGACCGAGGCTGCAAACGAACATGCATATGATGAAGGTCCCCCTTATGAATTCAAGCATTATTTTGACATGTTGAATGCCTTACAGTCTCCTCTTTACGATGGTTGAAACTTGTCTTTGTTGGCCATTGCTTCTCGGCTTTTGGCTCTGAAATGTGAATATAACCTACCCCACAGAGCGGTCGATGGAAGTTGTAAGTTGTTGAAGGATGTGTGCCCTCCGGATAATATCATGAAGGATGGGATGTACGACATCAAGTCTCTCATGAAAGGGTTACATCTACATGTAGAGAAGATTGATTGCTGTCCTAATGGTTGCATGTTGTTTTGGAAAGATTATGTAGGATTGGAAAGATGCTCCATATGTAATGCAGACCGCTATAAAGAGAAGATTCATTGTAAGGGTCGTTCTATTGTGAGTATTTTGCGGTATTTTCCTCTAACTCCTAGATTGCTACGGTTGTATGCCAACAGCTCCACTAGTGAAAACATGACTTGGCATGCCTTTTCATGCCGATCTGATTGGGTGATGGTACACCCTTCTGACAGCGATGCTTGAAAACACCTGGACCAGAGTTTTTCGTCCTTTGCGATGGAGCAACGCAATGGTCGTCTGGGACTTTGCACCGTTTGGGAAGTCAGGAAAAGAGTATTCTTGTTGCCCGTCATTATCACACCTTATAACCTTCCTCCCAGTATGTGCATGAAGAGACCTTACTTATTCCTGAACATGATCATTCCTGGCCCAAAGAGTCCTAAAGGAAATCTGGATGTGTACTTACAACCTCTGATCGAGGAGCTTCAGTAACTGTGGGAGGTAGGAAAGCCAACATACGACGTTCATAAGAGTTAAACCTTTCAGATGAGGGCTTGTTTGCTTTGGACCATAGGTGATTTTCCTGCATATGGGATATTTTCTGGTTGGAGCATTGCCGGTCGCTTGGCTTGTCCTCATTGCATGGAGAGGACGAAGTCATTCTACCTCAAGAATAGGAGGAAACATTCATGGTTTGATTGTCATCGTCGTTTACTACCACTGGGACACCCTTTTCGGAAGAAAAGAAGTGGATTTAGGAAGAACAGGATTGAGCTTGTCCCCCCCTTCGGGATTCATAGTGGAAATGAGTTGTTTTGAAGTTTTTCAGGGATTCCTACCACGATGGAGCATTTGCAATATGAGCTTTCAGCGAATGCAATTGGTTTCCATAATCTTGATGTGATGCATATAGAGAAGAACGTGTTCGACAACGTATTCAATACAGTGATGGATGTTGCTTGAAAGACCAAAGACATTATCAGCTCAAGGAAATATTTGGAACTCTACTGCAAGGGGCCTCAATTTCACGTGGTTAGAAGCGTTGGAAATTCTGGTAAGCCACAATGTTTTTCAAAATATAAAAATGACGTAAGTTTAACAGTTGCAAAGCTTATTTCCTAGCAAATTAACACAAGCTAAAATATTTCGTATTATTTCAGATGTCTTCTTTTTCTAGATCTAGAGGGAGACGTAGAGCCTCACGTAGAGGCTCAGGATCTCGTACAGCATCAGTCTCTCATGGAGGACGGAGCCAGGATCGATGTTTCGATCCTGGCAATGAGATCAGTTCATGGGCACTAGCCGCAAGGTCCTCTCAGTTTGACATCATGGTGTCAGTTCCAGGATTTGATCCCTCGATTCGAGAGCCAACGGAGGCATCTCACCCATCTCCACGAGTATCTACCGTCGGACAGTCATCTAAAGCTGGTAGTAGACGTTCTCGTACATCTTATGGGACACATCCTGATTCTAGCAGTCCCCTACATCCTGACACACATTGGTATAAATTTTTTTTAATGTTTTGATTTTCATGACTTTCTTTCATCTTTAATTTTTCCTATGTTTTCTAATATCAATAACTTTATTAAATAATTTGTAGATTTCATCATGGTGATGTAGCCAGAGGGGCAGCTACTTCATTCCAGGCTTTCTATGAGCAGCCATGGATGAATTTTGGAGAGGTCCCCACGGTTATTTGGGATAGTATGTTCGGGTATTTCTGGGTATGTGCTTAAGTTTAATTTTTCATTCATTTATGTTCATTTTTTTAGTCCTTCTAATATATATAGTTCATAAGCTATTTTCTCTTTATTGCATACTTTGTTTTCTTGGGATTCCTCCTTGGATTCCCAAGTACGTGTAGCTTCGAAGGCCAAGTTGGATGTGCTATACAGGACTCCGTGTACAGGGGCGACTGGTACTTCAGGGAAGCGACGACATTGAAGCATGTCCAGTCCATTGGATCAGTGCCGATGTTGGTCTACGCCTCATGGAGCGATACGGCATGTCCCATGAGATCCTGGAGAGATCGAGAATTAACTCAAGGAACCGATGTCAGGGACATGCTACACACTCCCAGGGTTGTGTGTCCACCCTCGTCGTCACAGAGAGATATATTTAAGTTAAATTATTTGACATCGTCTGTTTCACAAACTGTTGTCATATTTATTATTTGAAATATTTTTTAGGAGGTTGGTTTGAAGAGAAAGGCGACGAAGTTTGAGATCTTTGTGGAGACCCATAAGAAGCCGGGTACTTCTACCATTGTGGAGGCAATACTGGCGGAAAATTCACTAGCTGATATTCCCATGGCCTACGAGACAACTACCAGTTTTCGGGTAAGATTTTTAAAGCCATTTATTTCACTACTTGTTACCTTTTACTTATGTTCATTTTTATTTTTTTTGGCTAACTCGTTATTATGAAATTCGTAGGATTCATTTTTAGAGCGATTCGCTCAACATCCAGAGTCGCAGGTCGATTCGTCTATGGATCCGGAGGCCTCCCAGCAGCAGCCGCTTCCCAGACATACATCAAGGTCGCAAAGCCACAGAAGGAAAGGGTCTACGGTATTACATCGGCTGTCAGTCAGTTCTATCCCAAGAGCCAGCTTTCTACTATCTCCAGGTCACAGTCACTGTCTGCTCGTGGCTCTGGAGTATCTTTGGAGGAGCATCAGTCGTTGCAGCAACAGGTTCTCACCTAGAATCAAACAATAGAGCAGATGCAGGCTCAGATTGCCTTCTTGATGAGGCAGATGGGCGCGAACCCCAATTCCACCTGTCAGGCAGAGGCTGGCCCTGATATGCCTAGATTCCCTCCTGATCCAGACGATGATTCCTGCCCTCCGAAGCAGCGACATCCCGACTTAACCGGCTATTGACATATGCAGCGTTGTACTAATTATATGTTTATCTTTTTTTCTATTCTATAAGATTTTGGAATGCATTTTTTACAGATTTTATTCGAAATTGTAATCGTTAAATAGGTATGTTAGTGAGTTTTTCCAGTTTTCAATTTCATTTTTTATAAAAAAAATTAATATTCTACGATGGATTCCGTCGTAAAATATAATTCAATTCGAAATAAATTACACTTATGTTTGCGACGGATTCGGTCGCAAAGTTCATGAACTTCTGCGACGACGTTCGTCGCATAAAATGCATTATTTTTATTTATTTAATTGTTATTAAGAAATTACTTAAATGACTATTTAAGACGGAATCCATCGCAGAATAAATTATTATTGAAAAACAATATATTACGACGAAAAAGGTTTCAATTCGTCGTAAATAATTTTGAATTTGCGACGGATTTCGTCGCAAAATGATGCAGTTTTTTGTAGTGTGGATGCAGACTCAATTTGTCGCAGGGTTAGACAAGGATCAAAGGATTGATCAAATCAAAGATTTGAGGTATGAAAAATCTGTACGAGGATCAGAAAAGCTGAAGCAAGTACTCAACATCGGTGACGAGTTCTCATCCCCTCAGCCTATAAAAGCGGATCAAAGGAGTTCAGAGGATAAAGAAAGTGGATGATGATATTTTGAACACCCTTAGAAAGAAGAACAATGAGAAATCATTGTGCAATCGTCCGAGTAAGCTAAAACGAAGAATCAAGAAGAAGGGGGTTTACTAGTCTGCTCTGAAGAACAAGAAGCTGCAGCAGAGTCAAAAGAAGGATCTGTGCAAAGATGTAGGTTCTTAGCCTTTAGCAAGTTATGAAGTTGTAAAGAGGTTTTCTTGTAAGCCAAAAACAAGAAGATAGTAAACTCACCTCTTGACTTGACTACACTGATACTGGTCATCAAGGGAAGACTAGACTAAGCTCTCGTTGATCAGTTGATAACGAGTGTCTGAACCAGTATAAAATCTTGTGTTTCTACTTTTCTTTGTATTGTATTACATATTATAACTATTAGAAATAATTTGAAGAGTGCAAAGAAACAAGCTTTCGAAAGCATAAGTCTCTACTGTAGACACATCTTATAGTCTATAAGAACAACCAGTACACACTAGTTAAACACTCTACTGTCTTATATCGAAAAAGTTTTAAAACAACCTATTCACCCCCCTCTAGGTTGTACCTCTGGGATTTATAGGTTTCTAGGGTTTATAAGCTACAAAGGTGACCTAGCCCCACTCAATCTGTCTCGTGCTTAATAACTTCTGTATATGATGTGTTGTGGTGATTATGATGAGGAAAGTACTGCCAGGAGGGCAATGATATGCTTTGTTGGTATGTTGGGAATATCGGCAAGAGCTAGGGTTTGATTATGATATGTTTGGTGTGATATGCATGGTTGTGTGTTATTAGGTTATAGGGTGGTGTAGTAATGTTATCCTTAGGCCGAGAGTGCTTCGAGGATGTTGCATTGCATGTGCATGTGCTTGAGTGTGGTGGTGTGTGTTATATATATGTGATATACATTATGTGGGGTTTAAGTACAAGGGGTACTAAATATACCATGGGGAAATCGGATTATAACTAACAAGTCTTGACATTGGGATTGAAATCGCGGATGATTATTGTGTGATTATCTTATTTTGTGTTTGAAATAGATGCTAGAATATAGATTATGACTATTAGTATCCTCTTGGAAAATAAATGAAAACGACCCTTAAATGCTTAAAACGAAAGGACACGAGAACATAGAGTTTTGTTCCACTATCTATGTGATATATACTAATGAAAAATGAATAAAACAACATACACGTCCTTGAGTTGTGAAGGTCGAGCATTGCGCCTCCCTTCTTAGATCCGTTGGATCGTTGGTCGTTTTCCTTGAAAATATTGTGAAGGTTGAGCATGGCATTCCTTCTTGGGTCTGGTATGACCATTGTCGTATCCTCTGGAATTGTTGTGATAAAGGTTGATCTTGGATTTCCTTCTTGGATCCATTAGGATCATTCGTTGTTTTCTTTGATAGCCTTTATGGCTTTGGATTGAGTCATTGGACTCCAGTGTTTTATTCTTTGAGTTATCCTCACGAGTGAGGAAATGACTAGTTAGGGATGGGGAGGTAGTGTACCGCCCCCTTTACATGCATGCAGCGGCATTGTACAAAGGTCGTTTGTGGTTGGTGCCATGAGTGACTCTCTACAGGGAGGCCCTTCTCACTGCGTGTATCCAAAACCTCATTGAAAGCGCACAAGAGATGCGACGCATGAAAGATACGAGACATGAATTGAATGAAAAGAAAATGATATTAGTGATGTCGAGTGACGATTGATGTTCTATCTTTATACTCTGAGTCTGTCATATCTTTGGAGTTTATCTTTCGAGTCGAGTCACGGACTTGTGATAATAAAAATGAAAATACATAAAAGGATATGAAGAAGTATAAATGAAAGTACTATTTCATATGGCGTCCATATTTTTGAAGGATATTAAAACTTTTTACTAGGACTCATCGATTTGTCATAGGTCGGCCATCTCACAAAACGTAGCAGATTGGGTGCAGCAGAGGCAGAAGCACAGTAGACTGGGAATACAGCAGCGCTGATTGGTGAATGGATGAGGATTTCGGACACAGTCAAATCGAAGATTCGAGGTTTGAAATCTGTACGAGGTTGAAGGCTATTGTGAGAGGAACTTGTCAATATCACTGAGGATTATTCAGGGGACAAACAGACAGCTGTTAACATCAAAATAGTATAGTTAGTGGTTCTGATTCCCTAAGCCTTATAAAAAGGGATCTATTCCAGATAGAGAAGGCTGACGACGATTATGAGAAATTTCTAGTAAGCAAAACTCTACCAACAACCTTTGTGCAATCGTTCTTGTGTGGTGGATTAAAGATCTGACAAAGAAGAGTTCACTAGCTAGTCTACATCAAGAACAGAATCTGCAGCACAGTCCAAAAGTGATTGTGCAAGAATCTAGCTTCTTGGCCTTAGCAAGTTTGAAAAGCTTGTTAGGGATTTTTTTGTAAGCCAAAACCAAAATGATAGTGAACTCCCCTCTTGGCTTGACTAAATTGGTCATTAAGGGAAGACTGAATTAAGCCAATAATGGTCATTTAGTAATGATTGTCTGAACCAATATAAATTACTATGTCCTTTACTGCTTGTATTGTAATTTAGAATTGTTAGAAAATCATTTGGACACAAGGAAATTGGTCCAAAGGACCTAAATTTCAATTAAAGACTAGTTTCGCTAGTCTACAGTAAAATAGGTGCATACTAGCCAATACAAGACTGTATACTGTTAACCAAGAAAATTTTTAAAAGCCTATTCACCCTCCCTCCTCTCTTGGATATATTGTAATACTCTGAGAATCACATACCCTTTACTTCACACGTGTCACGTGTAAAAGATAGTTCATAATTGTTATCACATAATTGAGTTATAGATAACAAGTTATGCTCTAGTCCTTTTACATACGTCATATCTCTAAAGATTAAGGAACTTGCACCATGGGTTCCATAGCCTTTAGCCTTACCTGCCTTACCATCTCCAAAGATCACAAGTGGCCCTTCTTGCTTTCTTTATTTTGTGAGCAGGATTTTGTTTTCAGTCGTGTGTCCTGAGAGTCCATTGTCCTGATACCATACATCATTTTGATGCTGTGAGCAAGATATTCGATTTTCACGCTTGGTCCCCTGAAAGTCCCAATATAGCTTGCTGTGAGACTAAAGGGGGGTGAATAGTCTTCTTTCCGAAACTTTACTATCAAATTGACAAAGGTCAATAAGACAGCAATGTTGTTTTAAGGTTATTGCAGTAATGCTGAAACTTACTGCAGTAATGTTGGTTCCTTTTAGGTTATTGTTGGTCGAAATTGATTAGTAGTAGGGTTAAAGATAATGAAAGCAGTAATGTAAAGACACAAAGAATTTTTATACTGGTTAGAGTATATAGCTAAAATACGGCTATATCCCTTACTCTAGTCTTTTCTTGACTATCAATATGATATGTCAAGAGGATAGTACTATATGTGATTGTTTTAGGCTCATAATCAACTTGTCACCTTACAGTATGCAAATGACAATACAAACCAATTACAAGATCTTTTCTTCTCCTCAACAGGACTCGAAAGAGCCTCTTGCAATCGTTTGTCCAACACTAGTACTATTTAATCCTTATTTCAAAATCTTGCTTTCAAATAGCTGGCTCAAATCTTCAGCCATCAACTTCTCACACTGTTCACTTGAAACCTTACTACACTTGTCTTTCTTTCATAGCAAAGGACATTCAAAAATTCTAAAGTTATGAAGCCTTGGGCATTGCCTTTGTATTTATAGGCAATCCCCAGTTTCTAGCCATTCTTGAAGTCATGCTTTCTTTGAAACATCACTTTCATGCCATCCTGGAACCATGTTCATAAACCTGTGACCTTTGGTTTCTAATGCAGGAAAGGACACTGACACAGTGCAAAAAGCAACACGTGAACCTTGACTTCATCTGGATGCTTCTGTTGAACTCAGCCTTATTGTCCTTCAGCCTTGCTACAGTAATCCTTTTCACACAGAAGCAATCCAGGATAAACCATTTCTTACTACAGAAGCCCGAATGCCAAGCCTTATTGTCCCTTTACTCATGACCTCAATACTGTCAGCCTTACTGCATTCCTTTCTGAACCAGCCTTATTGTATTTCTCTTTGAATCAGCCTTGCAGCATTCCTTTCTGAATCAGCCTTACTGAGCACCTATTATAGCCTCACTTTCCAAGGAGACGAGTCTCAACCTTGGTGCATACTGCGACATTCTAAGATTAGAATTTGCCTATCGTTGAATTTCTATACATCATGGGTTTGACCCAAAAATCTCCCCCAAAACTGATGATAGCAAACTCTAAGATAAATAGCAAGAAGATATACAACTTTTCTTTTATATTCATTTAAGAGAAAAAAAAAAAAACATACAAAACTTTTAAGAGATAAAAATAGGCTTGCATGCTCTACTTCTTCCATCTCTTTGGAGCAATAGGGTCATCACTGTCTCTCCTCCTCTTTGTCGAGGTCCTAGGAGGCACAGGCTAGGAAGGCACAATATCCTTTCGTGAAGAAGTCTACATTGTACTTTGTTGTGACCCTCCTGATGAGCTTTGTTGTGTCCCTCTGTTGATTGTCTCCTCTAAGGTTTGATTGAAAAGATCAAAGCTGCTTTTAATGTTCTGCTCAGTCCTTTTAATAGTATCCTCCTCTAGATGAGTGTGAACTAAACTTTTATTCAATAATGCCCGTGATTGCCTTTGTGAGTCCAAAGATGAGTGGAATGGTGTCTAGAAGTACTTTACTGGATTTGATGAATCAAAGGATTACTAACATGTGTGATCAAGTGTGTTTAAAGTAAACATGTACTCTTTCAGACACTGAGTATCAGACTGCCACAATAAGAACAACAAAAGCTTTGGATAGAACAGTTGCGTAAAGGTCAGATAAGTCTTCAGTGGGTACTCTGGACGGAGCAGGTGGTTTTGCAAAGAAAAGTCTTTTCCGTTCTGAAATGGTCTTGTCTGAATCAGTGGGGTTGTGAGTATCAGCTCAGTTGTAATCCAATCAGTTCTTAGATTAGTTCAAGAAAGTTTACAGATTGTCAGCAATAAATTAGTCTTTTGGAGTTATCTATTTAAATGTTTATCTGTTATTGAAGACTCTGATCAGAATTAAAGAGGGTGCGTCAGATGTCTTTATGAAAAAGGGGCTTGGGGATTGATTGGAGAGTAAGCCTTAAGCCTTGCCTATATAAGGCACAAGACTATAGAGAGAAAGACACGAAAGGATAAACTTCTACATTAACATCTTGGAATCAAAGCACTCAAAGTTCTCTCTCTCTCCTCATCAAGAAAACTCTCAATTGTTTATCAAGAATCAGTTTTTCTTAGGAACATCATGGTGAAGGCATTGATTATTGCAAGTCTTTATTCTCTGTGAGTATGTTCCCTTTGGAAATCTATTGAGATTGTTTGGTGGATCTTGTGGTGATGCATGCTGTCGTTTACACGTCAAATTAATATTTAAGAGCACCCACTTCACTCTATAAATATAGAATTAAATATAGTAGTGGAAGTAGGGGT
>JAOVYX010019880.1:0-17818 GCA_035668315.1 Drosera spatulata
ATGTAATCGGGATTGTATATTATCATTTGGATTTATAATTTGTATTGTTTAGGTAGCTTCCTTAACTTCTATACCTACAAACCCGTTTGGTTTGATTGGCCTTGTCATGGATTGGGTCTATGACGGCATAACGTCACGTGCCGGGTATGCCGGATTTCGGGGCGTTACATAGATTGATTGGTAGTTTCATGTATTTGATGACTTGCACTAGACCTGACATAGCCTACACGGTAGGCATATTAGCTAGATTCACTAGTAATCCGAAAAAAGCTCATCTGGATGACCTGTCGAGGCTGATGAGATGCCTAAGAGGTACTCAAAGTTATGTCCTAACTTATAGAGGCTATCCTTCAATTATAGAAGGACATTCTGATGCATCTTGGTGCTCAGAAGTGGGTGATAGCAAGTCGACTAGTGGATATGTTTTCACATTGGGTGGAGCTGCTATAGTTTGAAAGTCAAAGAGACAAACATGTATTACTTTGTCATCTATGGAATCAGAATTGTATGTTCTAGCTTCAGCCACTGATGAAGTAGAATGGATAAGAGATCTGATCCTTAACATTACAATGAGACAGGTTAAGGTTACAACCGTACCTATGTTTTGTGATAATCAAGCTGCAAACACGATAATCAATAACTCACTCTTAATGGTAAGAGGAGACATATTAGACTAAAACAGGCAATGCTGAATTATCTAATTGAACATGGAATTATCACTTTGATTTATATGAAATCAAAGGATAATATGGAAGATGTCCTTACCAAAGGATTAATAAAAGACCGCACAATTAAAACTATGGAGGAGATAGGGTTAAAGATTACATAGGTAAGTTTTAAATCACCAATCTAGTTTTGAATTGTTCGGATCTCATCTAGCCTACATAAGCATTCAAATCAATTTGAGTATCCTTGATAGCTTAGTGTTAGTGTTGCATATAAAATTCTGTGAAATCATTCCAAACTTGATGTAGCAAATTTCGTACAAGATATAATCATTGAGTTATTCCAAATGAATACGAGAATTGATTGATATGTTTCTCCAATGATATGATGTCTTAGTAACATTCCAAACTTGATGGTATGTATCTTACAATCTGAATGTCATTCCAAATTTGATGATATTTCATAAATAAGTATTGTGTATTGACATCCTATCATTCCAAATGAAACATAGATTAGTTCTTGATAGAAGAACCAATAGTTCAAGTTCTTTAATAAGAAACTTGATGATAATACTTATCGTAATGTTATGGATCTTTCTTGTCATACGTAATTATACTAAGCTCTTATTGTTTGAGATAGATAACTTATGGGTTTGAGTACTAAGTTCTTATTGTCAGAACTAGATATTTTATTGTGTATTTTGCTAAGTTTGCATTGTTAAAACTAGACACTTTATCTGTAATTTAGTGGTTGAATTCATTATTAATGAAATTCACATGTTTCAAATTACAGATGATGACGAGAATGGAGGAGCTGAAAGACTCAACATAAACCTTGATGATGATGACCTACTCGATGAGTAGAGACAGCTTGAATGGAGGAGCTATCATATTTTATTTCGTATAATAGATAGTTTACTCATATTTTGAGACATCCTTTATTTTGTATGAGTTTAGCTTCATCTAAACCTTTGTTGCTGTACTGGAGTTTCAATTTATTTTCGATCTAGTTGAATTTTCAAGTTCTCCTATTAAAGGTGCATGATTCCTTCTTTTGTTGTGAACATGTATGCTGGATTTATATGTTAGAGTTATATTGAAAAACTTAGGAGGAAATTGTTGAGAAATATTATAATTAATAATATATCCTTAAATATAAGTTTTCAATATACGTCATAAAGATAAGATTTATGTTCGGTAGATAGGATGTATTTTAATTATATAATTATACCCTATTATCGTAAGCCTAGTCTTCTATAAATACTAACCTAGAGACAACGATCTTGATATTTCAAATTAGATATCTTGAATGTAATGTTTCAAGCCTACGATTTTCTCTCAAGTACTCTCAACAAAAGAAACCATCAATGAGATGTGTTTTGAATATATGAAAGAGACGTGTGGTGCATGGGTGAAAAGAGATAGTGTGTGAGTGAAAAAAGAAAAAAGTAGAAGTAGAATAGGAAACATCGTCACTCATGAGATTGAATAGATAAGAGATACGAAAATTTTAAAATAATATTTCATTCGTATCATAATAAATCTAACATTAATTTTTTTGATATCCTATAATATTTATAATATTATTTTATTTAAAATTTTTTAAAAATATCAAAATATTTTTATTTTTTATTTTATATCATATAAATTGATCCCATTTTATCATTTGATTCAAACAGGCCCTAAGCTGACCTTTGATTTTGCTAAGCAGCACATCAGTCTCTTCCATTTCCTGCAGGACCACGTCACCCCGAACTTCGCCGCCGGCCGCCCTTCAATTGAGAGGCTTCGAAACCAAGAGATGCCGGCAACTACAGCATCCCCTTGTCCTCCTTGCCTATTCTGCCAAATCGCGAACTCCTCCACCTCAACCTCTCTTCTCCACCAGGTCGATTCCTCTCCTCTCTTCCCTTCTCTCCTCTCTTTCACCTCAACCTGATCTGAATCAATCACTGTGGTTAAATTATTTTGCAGGATGATAGGGTAGTCGCGTTTCAAGATATCAAACCTGCTGCCTTCAGGTTTGCTCTCGAATAACGTTGTAATCTGTTATGGAGAAGATTTAGGTACGAATTAGACGTGATGTGGTGATTGTTTTGGTCATGTCAACTTTTATGGTAATGTAAGCTCGGTTATTGGTAGATTATGTTCATGCTTTGTGTGAGGAGGATGTGTATGCATTGTAATTTATCTTGTTTTAACTGTTCTGATCCTATCAGGCTATCATTTTGTGCTTCATGAAGATTATGTTTGAGTTAGCTAGGTTCGAAGATCGCATCGGTAGTTGGTGTTAGGGTTCTACATCCCCAGGAACACGAGTCCGACGTAAGCAGGGAAACAAGTGTGCACAACCCAAGAACCAAAAGTTAAACAAAGAAACGGGAAATCAGATAACTCAGTATTTAAGGTGGAAAACCCAAATGTGGAAAAACCATGACCGCAATAAATCCACTATCTTTAATACATTTCGGAGTTACAAGATGCATCTCCATGCCAGTAGACATCCTAAAAGTACGCTTTACATTAGCAAGAAGATATTTTCCTAAAATAACATCTCCCTGAAATATAATTAGATCTTAAATATGGAATAAATAATTAAATATAATAAAATAATTCAGCTTTGCTCAAATAATTCAGTTTCACTCCTAACAATTCTTCCACTTGGAGACTGAATCACAGGAACCACACCGCCCATTGAACGTAAAAGCATCATCCAACATCTCAAGATTTCATCTTTGCGACACCATATTAACAACTAGTCATGAAGACCAACTAAGGCTAAATCAAATCTTAGTTCTTCATCGATCATCGTCACCTTTTTAATTGGTTTCTTTGCAACCCACTTGTCCCTACAACTCTCACTACTTTCATGTTCTACCTTTGGGATCCGAATTGACGTCATCTCTAAGGACCGCAATCTGTCCATTGTCTTCAACTCCCACTCGATCGAAGCACCATGACAACTACTAGACACAACTCCACTCGACAACAACAAAAATAATGATGGAGAATTTAGTCAACCTGCTCTAGGCATCTTTCTAGACTTCATGAATTCACTAGTAGTAGAAGTAGGCTTCAATTGCAAAATGTCCTCTTGACAATCTTGCGCCAGCTAAGACCATGTTTCAGACAATATGGAGCTCGAACTTTACTCGCTTCCCCGTCGGCTTCAAGTGACGTGTACTAGATTTCACTCCCCGTGCTATGACCATAGCTCCTTTTGTGACATTCCATGATCCTTACTTTATCAAACTTGGATGAGTACCATCCATCATCTAGCTGTCCTACATAAATCAAGTTCCTTTTCAGCGTAGGAACATGCCTTGCATCCGTCAGCACCCATGTAGTCCCATAGTTCGTCTTCACATGTACATCTCACTTGCCCACAATCTTCAAAGATTCACCATTATCAGGATGAACCTTCCCAAAGCTTCCACATTTATAATTTTGCACCCACTTTTTTGTGAGGTTGAATGAAACGACGCTCTAGAACCTACGACCCAAGATTCCACACGACTACCATTGCTAAAGAACAAGGCTTCTTCATAGTCATATGTCACAACATTGACGTCGTCATCAAGAGACTTCTCTTTGTAGTCTCTTCGTAGATGACCTTTGTTTTCACAACTCCAGCAGGTTGAATTTGCATATAACTTCTTGTTCGACATGCAAAGCCAATTCAAAGTTTGTTCCTGATTCTCTTAGTGAACATTTTTGCTCAAAATCAGATCTTGAACCTCCACAAACTTTAGTTGTGTTGATCCAGAAGAACTATTCGTGGCAATCACAGTTGCACTTCAACTCTCCGACAAAAAGATAACGAAATCAACGCTCGAATTTCAGCCTCAAATGTGATCTTCACAGAATCTAATTGATTCACAATGACATTAAATTCATCCACGTGGTTCACAATAGAAGTTGCCTTCTGACATCTTCTGGTTGAAGAGATGTGCGTCGGCTTCTCATAGGTGTCTGCCAAAGCCTTCATAAGATCCACCATCGTCGTCGTACTCGTCATATTGAATGCAACATTTTTCGATAACGACTAAAGAATTGTACCAAGGGCCTGTTGATCAAGTAACTCCCACTCTTCCTGCTTCATCGAATCTGGTTTCTTTTCCAAAGGTTCGTGCAATCTTCTTTGGTACAATAAATCCACAATTTGCATCCTCCATAATCCAAAATCGTTCCCATCAAACTTGTCGATTAGAAGTTTTCTGCTTCCGATGCCATTGTGTCCTCCAAGAACTGGAGTTTCTGATATCACCTTTTTTTTTCTTTTTTTTTGCTTATTGTTAAGGTATGCGGTGAGTTAAATGGTTACCAACATCGGTTGTGGAGGAAAAAGAGGAGTGGTTTAAATATGTAAACAACCCATAATCTACTAGCCTAGGTTTTTGGGTTAAAAGATAGGCCTAATTCACATATGTATGCTACTCAAGTCTAGTTTGGGTGTTGAACTCTTCTTTTAGGCTCTCATCCTAAATCCCTACAATTTTGGTTAAATTTTTATCCTTGATCTCATTTTTGTACACTTGATTGGCTCTGAACTAGGTAGGAATTAGGATATGGGTGGTAATTTGAGTGGAAGTCAGGTGGACAGTTAGTTTTGAGAAAAGAGGGTAAAAGTAAAACACCCTCATAAAGCCCTAGGTCCTGCATAATTTCTTGTTCCTTGTTCCATCAATGGTTGGGTGTTAGTGCACGATGAGGAACTGACCCAGAAATGTGCGAATGGAATTCAGCTCGACCCTTCGCCATTACTGGCTGATAAATGCAGATTGTTGTAATTGGTATTAGATCAGAAACACTTGGCTGCTGCAGCAGCAACACACTTGTTTTTCTAAGTGATGCAAGTTGATAGATTTATACTCTAGGGTAGTGAATTTCTACAATCAGTTTTTACTATATCTTACGCTTAACATTTAACGATATACACCACAATATGCTGTATAGATTAATTAATTTATAGTGTAAATTTATCAATTTGCAGCATTGCAGCCGCCAGTACGCTTGTGCTACAACACCAATGTCGTGCTCTTGTTGGGTTCATCTTTTTTTTGTGTTGCTGATGAGTGAAATGGGGTTTTCCAGAATCTATTCCTTGTTAGAATATTTCAGGATTGAAGCATGAAATGTATTTCCAAATGGTCTACCTTATTCTTTTCTAGGGTTTTTATTGATTTAAATCTTTATCAAAAAGCTGTGTGGTATAATTTCTTCAAGTTTTGTTTTCATCTCTGGTTTTGCAGACATTACTTGGTCATTCCCGTGCATCACATTTCAACTGTCAATGATCTCAAGAGGAGACCTGAAGACTATTCTCTTGGTCGTAACTCCTGATAAATTTCTAGTACTCGAGTCTGAGTGGCCTGGAATTTGTCTTACTGAAACCAACTATGTTTCTTTATACAGTAAGCCACATGCTTAATGTGGGGAAAACTCTATTGGAACAAGATGCTCCCAAGTCCACCAACTACAGGTAATACTGCCTTAGACCTTCGAAATGATTTTACTGATTCTTTCTTTTGTTTTAATGATTTTACATGAAGTCATTTGAATATGTTCTGATGTCTTCAATTTAGCCATTTTCTTACAGATCATTTTCAATCTTGCATTTTAATGCGGGTGGAAGTGGTGGTTGTGATTCTTTACTAGATTGTGGCCTATTTGATTGGGTTTGGGAAAAAATGATAATGAGTGTTTATAGTTGGTATCGTTATCATATGATTGTGATGATCATAATTTTCCAGTAAGCATTTAATTGAGTGGAGGACATCGCAAACTCTGATTGAAGCTTATGTCAACTGATGCATACTAAGTATAACATATGTCTAGCTTATAACTTATTAGGGTTGCTTCCTATTATCTGGGTGTTAAAAGCTGGCACATTGAAGGACGAAACCGAGTCAATATCAGGCTGGGAAAGAGAAGGTCAATGAAGCCATTTATGGACAACTTGTCGTCATGCTCTACAGTCTGGTAGGGCCGACAAACATCCATCTCATTATAGATCACCATAAGTCTTCGGTCTGCCCTTACCTTTGACTAATCTTCATTTGGGGTAATAGTGGGTAGTGGAAATGGTAATTAAACACCCTAAATTCAGACGTCCAAGTTTATAATAATTTTGCATTTTGTAACATTGTTGCATGAAATCCACGAGATCTAAAATTATTGTTAAACATGCATTACTTCATGATGTGGCTGTATGAGTCATAATAAATACCGGCGTTTCTGACTAGTACAGTTACAAACTTGTATTAAACTGCGGATACTCATATGGGGCTCTTTCAGTGCAAGGTCAACATAATGAGGGAGAAATGGAGTTTTCTATTGAAATCATCCAGTCTGTACAATTTCTGAAATGTGAAAAGCACTAAGAATTTTAGTTCTGGTGATGGTTAATTTCTTTATGAATAGCGCATTACTTTTTTCGTGAATCATTTAGTATAAATCATGCGTCAATGCTCTCATTAGCTTCCATTGACAGATTTGGCTTTCACCAACCCCCATTCAACAGTGTTAACCATCTTCATCTTCATTGTTTTGCCCTTCCATACATTCCAAGGTAGGAGAGTTCAAATGCCAACAGTGTTTTGCCCTTACATTGTTTATTTAGTTTGTTAATCCCCTTATATGAATGTTTTATTTGCTGGATTCATCCATCCTCTGATTTTCGAAGGCCTTACTCAGGTGGAAGCGTTTAAAATACTTGCCTCTAGGACCACTTGGATTCATTGAAGCAGAGAAGCTCTTGGAGAAAATAAAGCCATGACCCCAATATGCCAACTACAGGAGCGCTTTCAGCAGTTACTAGAAACGCAAAGAGAATTTATAAGTGAACTTGATTTCTATTTGGTATCTTTTATATTTTTTTTAGTTACAAGCACCTTTTGCATGGAGAAGATTGGTTTCCAGTATCTATCTTACATACTTTAAATCATTCTCTGGGCTTGATCCTCGGCACTGCCTCGAATTTGTGATTATTTGAGTTCAGTACACCTAATATGCTTGTATGGCTTGATACACCAAGTGTAAGATAATAACATCGTATCTGTATTTGGCCATACTACTCCTAACATTATTTTTTTTTTTTAAATATTCGTTTGTTGTTCAAGAGGAGTATTTGCTTCATGCATACTTTGATGATGAGTAAAAGATCATTCCTTGGCTGAAGCAGCTTTGGAATAGTGGGAGTACGGGGAGCTACTCGCAAGTTGACATGTTGGCCTTTCAACTCCTCCAAGTTTATTACTGCTTATATGGTTTCGATTGCTGATGTTCTCATCCAGGCTTTGCTCTCATCTCAACTTCATCTCCGCCCCAAGCTAGGAATGACTGATTTCTCATCCTCTCTAGCCAGATGATGAATGAGTGACGAACACTCCTTCTTCTTCTCTCTTCTTCTTTCTTCCTCTCATTGCTCTAGGTTTCCATGATCAAGGCTTCGATCTCACGCGGGATAGAAATGAAGATTGGTCTCCACATAGGCAGGTCGCTTATTGTTCTAGCACTGAGATATCCCACTGTAGAAGTTACTAGTCTCTGACGTAATTATTACGAGTATTTAATAGTCAGACTGATTATGGTTTACTATAACTAGAATCCCTGGATGCTGCCTAGTGGAGAATAAAACTATTGTGCTTCTGTTACAGTTTTCTAGTGATCAGTTTATAGGTATACTGGACTTGCAATTGTGTTAATGAAAGAATTTAAGAAGTTTTTGGTTGCATTTGTGAAAGAATTTGAGAAGTTATTTAATGTTTTTGGATTTACTGCTTTTTGGATGAATGGAAGAAGCAATTAAGAGGGTTTAATTTAGTACCGACAAAAAAAAAATCGTTACATTCCAATTATATATGATTATATGATATTATGGTATGGTAAGATATGATATGATGGTGTTCTACTGGCAGTAAGCTGGGTATCAATGTGATGATGCTGAGGAATTTTTCTGAAGTTTCGTGCACAAGTTCGACTCTAGCTTAGGTGTTGCACTTTGGTGTGATGCAGAATTTCATGTATCATGGGATCTAACAGTTCTTCTGCACTACAAGTTGGATTTTGATAATCACCACCCTTCATGGTCTCGGGGTATGAATTAGCATGCAATCTGTTTTATAAATGATTCATTAGGTGTCTCAAATTATTGGCAGTGTGAACTTGATCTTTTTATTTTCATTTCTTAGATATTAATGTCGCAGTCTTATGGTACATTGGATGAAGGTGACAACAAACTAGTTACAAAATCGGTTCTTCTGTCCCACTTTCTGTTTATATTCCACAAGGCGAGCTGGGTATAAGTGATGATTTGTCTATACTCTATATAAATACACACGGAATCTATGCGTGGTTAATAAACATCTACCTTCAGGGTTGACGCATGTCTTATGGAACTAAAGTTCTGTCTACATTAGTCTGTTCTGGTTTTCCATTTCATATTTTAAGCTGGTATAGCCGTTCTCACTGTGCAGTTGTTTGATCGCTATCGTGGCAAGAGGGTTCATAGCTGACAATTTGTAATTGAGGTGCACGATCTTGTCTGATTTGCCATTGTTTTCTAATGCTGTAAAATGGCAGTCCATGGGAGGTTGTCGAGATGTTGGCAGTATAGTTACTTTGGTTTCATCTCCATTATCCCTCATCTGAGTTTCTTAGGATCTGTTTGATATTAATTTTATTTTTTATTTTTTGTATTTATTTTATTGACCGATGAAACAAAACTGTTTGACATCATTTTTATTTTTGAAGGGACGAAATAAAGACAGAAAACAGAAAAGCAAAAAAAATGTTTTTTTTTCTAGTCCCATTTCATTCGAGAACAATATTTAAGATTCATTTACACAAAATAATCTTATTTTATAAATTGATTTTGACTTTCGATATTACTTTTTTCTTTTTATTATTGATTTTGATTTTTCGGCTTACCAAACCATCCCTTACATTTTGTTGGAGATTCAGATTGTGTTTCCACAGGATAAAAGCATCACTTATAGACTGCAGCAAAACATTCCTTTTTTGGCGGTGAAGGAATTTAGCCAACACCTATGGCTCAACAGCTGTAGACAAAAATATTACTCCCTTTAATTCCATAATAAATGTAATAAAAAAATTTATGAAATTTGATAAAAAAAAATTTTATGACAATGGAGATTAGTGTAGCAATTGTGAAAAAAGATAACGTATGTATTGTACCTGAATTTGATTGATTTTATATTTTTTCCGATAAAAATTCTCCAAATAAAATAGGGTTGTAATTATCATGGGATTTTTAAAAAAGAGAAGTGTTGCCCTTATTATGGAACGGAAGGAGTACAAAGAACTTTTTATCTACCGGATTTTATGAACTTTGAGTGACTCCTTGATTGACTTCCTTATATTTCATCCGTCCCATATTAAATGCAACAAATTGACTTATACGAGATTTTATAGACGTATTGAATTTTTAAATAAAAGATTTTTTATCCTTGAAGGTTTGTGAGAGAAAGAAGAGGAAAAATAGAATTACGGGAGAAATGGTGGTGGAATAAATTGATGTAATATTGAAATTCACAATCGGATTAACCATCGTCGTTTGCGGCTTCAAAGTCCTCGGATTGAGGCACGAGATTATCCCGACGCAACGGACATGTCGTGCGATTCACGAGCCTAGCATAGATACACTCTGGATAAAAAAACATTATTAAGAATGTACAATCCCTTCACTTGTATATAAATTGATGAACAAAACTCGAGATTATGACATATTCATGGCCAAACACTTAGGTTGAGAATTAGGATGGTTAGATATAGTCTAGGAGACATATAGAAGAGTAGTAGAGGATCACTGATAAGAGGCCATTGTGGATCACTAAGATGCAGTCAACATTAAATGGTTCTAGATAAGTGTTTGGGATGAATATGGACAACAAATGAACCAAAAATCTATCAGGATATAGGACCAAAGTCTCAGGATCAAGATCATGTCACAGAATGCAATAGACTGGGTGCAATAAGTTGGCTTGCAGCAAAGGTTAAAGCACAGCAATCTCGGAAGAAGGCGGGTTAGTAAATGGATGAGGATCTGAAAAACGATCACATTGAAGATTTGAGGTTTGAAATTTGTACGAATTTGAAGACTGTTGTGAGGGAAACCTATCAACATCATTGAGGATAATAAAAGAGACAAACAGACAACTGTCAATATAATACAATGCAGTCGCGGGGTTTCGATTCCCTGAGCCCTATAAAAGAGGATCCTTTCCAGACAGAGAAGGTTGACAACGATTGTGAGAAATTTCTAGTGAGAAAAATCTCCCAACAACCTTTTGTGCAATCGTTCTCGTGTGCTACATTGAAGATCTGAGAAAGAAGAGTTTATTAGTCTGTCTGAAGAATAGAACCTACAACAAAGTCCAAAAATGATCTGTATAAGGATATAAGTTGTTGGCCTTAACAAGTTGTAAAGCTTGTAAGGGGTTCTTTTTTGTAAGTCACTAACAAAAAGATAATAAACTCTCCCCTTGGCTTGATTAAATTGATTACCAAGAGAAGATTGAACTAAGCTTTTATTGATTATTTGACAATGATTGTCTGAACCAGTATAAATTATTGTGTCCTCTACTACTTTACATTCTTTAACTTAGAACTGCTAGAAAAATATTTGGCCATAAGAAGATTAGTCCAAACAACTTAATCTCAACTGCAAACTATTTCTGCAGGTTTACAATGAAACTAATGTATATTAGTCAAGACAAAACTGCATACTGTTAACAAATTTTTTTTTAAATAACCTATGTCCCTCTCTAGGTTGCATTATAAGACTATGAGAATTACAAATATGATTACATTTCGACAACAGTCTCAGCATCTCCTCATCCTAGAACTCGTTCAAGCACACCACACACTCTAGCGGACCCTTTCCTGACTTCAATTACTCCATCATCGAGTACATGAACATCAATTCACTCTCACTATAACCTAGATTCGCCGTCATCTCAATAACACCAAGACCAACCATACCCAGAAAACAAAAACCATAATTGATCAAATTCGGGGCAAAAATCATTGCAACGTCACCTTTCTTAACATTCAATCCGGTGAACTCATGATTATTCAATTGTGAGGTAATGTTCTTAAACCAAAAAAACCCAAAAATGGAAGATAATAAGCTCAGACTTGCTCATTTAGGATTAGGGTTTTAGGTTCCAGATAGCTTGGGTCTCAAAAATGAAAAAGGAAACAAAAATCAAGATCACACAAGCAAATCACATAATCAGCAAATCTAATCACAAAATACAAACATTAGGGTTTACAACTAGAGGAATCGAATCAAACAAACCCATCGCACAAATTACAGCAGAACCTTCCCAGTGAAGAAAACAACAAAATTTAATCAAAAAATTCGATTCGATCAAAATGAGAAACAATAATATGCAACCAAAAAGCAAAATTTATGCTTAAAAAACGACAATGAATGGAGCAAGAAAGGTACTTCAAAAGTGAGATTCAAAAAGCAAAACAAGATAGACGATGATGATTGTGATGAAGAGACGATGAAGAAGATGAAATCAATGGAAATGAATTGGATTAATTATATACAATTTTTTGGGTGATTAATGGGTTGAAGAAGGGGAAAAGAGAAGGCACATGGGGAATCAATGATGGATGAGACGTTCTTTACAAATGAGAAACGGTACTGGTGAGTTTCATTCCAATGGAGAAAAAGGTGACTTAGGGGGGTGTAGTGTAAAGAATTATGGTGTAAAATGTACTCAAAAAAAATTTTTTTTGGGAGGAGAGGGGGTTATGTTGGTAATCTATAGGGGATTTTTATTAAATTTATTCAAGTAAAAATTAAAAATATTTTGATATTTTTGAAGAAAAAATTTTTAAATAAAAAAATGTTGTTTTTGTGAGACATCAAAAAACAAATATTATATTTTTTATGAAACATAAGGAGTATTAATTTTGTCTGTGGGAGAGGGAGGCGGGATAATGTATGTTGATATTCTATCGAGGATTTTAATTTAATTCACCCAATTAAAAATTAGGGATGTTTTGGTATATTTTAAGGAAAAAAATCCAAAATAAGAAAATGTTGTCAATTTTGTGAGATAGAGGAAAAAGAAAATGTTAGTATTTTTTATAGAACGAAGGATGTATTGATTTTATTTGTCAAGTTTAAGGTCCTGAGCAAATTTACTTTGTTGATCAAAGTCCCTTTCATGTTTCTTATATGTCGTTACGCACTACAACATGTTAGGTTTTTGATAGCTTTTTTTTTTTTTTTTTTAGCGTTTATGCAAACGTTGTCATAACCTTTTTTGGTAGCGTTTTTCAACCGCTTCCATAGATTTAGAACCGCTATTATAGGTTTTGACCATAAAAATCATAAATAAAACTATTATACCGCTTTGTAACCGCTATCTTTGTTAAACTGTTGCAATAGATTGATTTGGTAGCGGTTTTTTTACAAAAATTTGCAAACGCTACCATAGAAACATTTATGATAGCGGTTGTAAAAGCTGCATAGTTATTGAATCGTAATTATGCTAACGAAAAAAAGTAAAGATTTGATTTCAAAAAACACTAACAAAATATTTCATAGGTCAGATGGTTTAGCACGAGACAAACAAGATTGAGGTTTTTGGTTCAAATCCTCGCGACCATGACCCGCTTGTAGACAGATCTTTAGTTGTAAGAAGCTGTCTTAACACTGAAGGTAGATGTTCACAAAGTGTAGTGATATATGTTTACATGATTTGGGATTTGTCTAATTTATGTAGAAGTGTGCTTAATGGGCTTGATGTATTTTGGACTTATGAGAAGTAGGTTATGTATGTTTGTAATAGGAAGGATAGAAAGAAGCAGGGTTAGATTAGTAATTGTAAAGTTGTATAGGGTTATTTTCCTTAGGTTTGTATATATATAGGTTGTAAATTGTTTGACCATTCGTCAAGTCAATAACAAACTTTTCTTGTACCCTCTCTCTCGATTGAATTCCCTCTCTTCGTGTTTCGCTTTGCTCCTTCGAGTTCTTGATCAATGGAAGAACTCGTCCGTAGAGATTTGAGAATCAACATGGTATCAGAGCCTTGAATCGAGTGATTTTGTTGCTGATTGTTTAAGATTCTTCGATTGATTTCTAATTGTTGAGAATCGATGGCTTCTCCAACTGATAAGCAATATCCGCATTCTAATTCCCCCTCGAATCGCACAACGTCATGGTTCCCTCGTATGAACTGTTCCTGTATCACTCAGATCATCCGAGTTCATCATTGGCAAGTAAGGTGCTCGATGGTGAGAATTATGCGTTGGAGAAGGGCTGTTGAAGTATCATTACTTGTCAAGAACAAATTGGGTTTGTTAAGGGACGACCAAGAAGCCAGACGCAGATTCTAGACAATTATCGCAATGTGAGAGATGTAATAAAATGGTGATGTTTTGGCTACTTCATTCCGTGTCTAATGAGAACTGAAAACAAAGTGTATTATGAAGCGGTATCAGAGATATGGGATGAATTGGAACCGATGTTCGGTCATGTAAACAGGGCTCGTGTCTTCCAGATGCAAAGAGATCTATGCTAGATCTCGCAGGGTAACCTTTCTGTCTCAACTTACTTCACAAAAATCAAGGAAGTACCACGCAATTTCATTAATTCCTAGGTGGTTCCAAACACCCCCTCACCTAACCACCACTCCCTCCCTATTCCATGTTCTCCTCCTCTCCACCTCATCTCCTCGCATCATCACATCACATCGATCAATCGTCATCCTATTGTTGTCCCACTGTAAATACGATTTTCGTCTGATGTATAAAATTAGAATTAAGTTCATCCATTCTCATTATTAATTAATTAAAATAATATAGTAATGAAAGTAGTCGATCCCATAGAAACGGTTGTTCAAATATTTTAAGCTAATTATTAATCTAATATTATCTAGAATTGTGAAGTAAGGGGGGAGGGTTTGATGTAAAGAAGTTAAGATTAAATAATAAGTAACTAAGAATGTAATTAAATTACTAAGCATCGTATTTCTGATGTGGTTATAAACCTATTGGATTGAAATGTAGGAAACTTCATCAATCCATTCTAGCATAGGGGATTAATCATTGATAACAAATGATGTGATTAATGAGTTGATTTGTTCTATAATTGGTTTGATTGTAAAATAAGGGTGTCTTAAGTTATGTTCTCTAAATTGTTGACTATCAAATGAGAATGTATAATCAACTTAATCAAATTATTTCAACATATCAAAAAAGGTTATATCAAATATGAAACAAACCAAACATAAATCAATAAAAAAAGATATTTTTTAACAATTCACATGTAAAAGGTTCTAATCAATTCATGAGCAAAAGAGAATGTATCATATTGATTAGATGCTACTAATATGACCAAGTGAGAATGTGTCATTAGCATAATTAACATTTTAACATAACTTAGGTGCTCAATTCAAGTTATATTAGTTGTTAATTTGATAAGACCTTTTACAATAATCATAGCATAAACAAATTTGATTTTAATCATATTAAGTTCATAATCTCATAATCCCTATGTTAGAACTTCATTATTAAGTCTCCTATCAAAGATCTACTCACTCATGATTGAATTAAACAATGCAAACATAATTGAGATAACAAATAATGGACATATCATCAAAAGAGAGAGATAAGGTCTACAATTGATTAAAGAACAACAATAAGAATGGTCTTTGAATCTCCACGACACCAAAGATCCGAAGCTAAGCCAATAGTTCTATGAGAAACCCTAGGTTTTTTTGGCCTAAAATCTATCAAAATCTGATAAAGTTAAACAAATAACGTGGACATAAGGTCCCTATTTATAGGAAAACGAACAACATAAAGATATACGGTGACAAATTTGAATTTTGGATAAAATATATCGTCAAAATCCTCGCGTCACGTCCATGACAGTCGTGCAAGGCACAGGTTTTCTTCAAGTCGTCCGTCACGCCCGTGACAGTCATAGGACAACGTCAAATCATCCCATTTTGCTTCGAAACTCATCCAAACTTCTTCTATTACACATAATACATGTCTAAAACGTCTTTAAGCCTAGAAATCATTAGCAAACACATTGTTTAACCTCCATGTCTTCACAATTCATTGGAACACTTCATAAAGTAGTCTTCACAATTTTGATCATTTTTTCGTAACTCGTGCAAAACATCTTCTCTCGATCAAATCTGTGACAAAAATGAACAAATAGCAATACCAACGTTCCAAGAACTAAACTGGACATAAAACATAAAGTAACGACACGAAATGTACCTAAACAAAGAAATTAACTTCGAAAAATATGAGTGTGTTCACACTTATCAAACTTCCCCAAGCCTAACCTTTGCTCGTCCTCGAGCAAGACAAAAGACTCAATCAAATGAGATACGACGAAAATTTCCATAGCTTGGGCAATAACATAATCAAAGTGCAAGACATGCAATAGATCATTTACACTAAATATATGTTGAAGGAACCAAACTTTCTAAAGTCATCCATCATCCCCATTCATACCACATAAATTACCTCTCAAATCATCCCCTTTACATGGTCCTTTACACCCTCCCAGACATTCCCAAGGTGTAGGAAGACAAAACGTTTTTAAAACTCATTTTCAATATTCATTTTATTTCATCCCCGTTACTTCCTTACGGTTAGAAATGCATCCGACGTGGCTCTTTTCCAAAGCTACCAAGGTCTCAAAGGAGATCTAGATTTTCTACTGGATATGTATCTTTTCTTTTCTTCAAGCTCATCTTATTGAATACCATGCCTCCCTTTTTATCTGTAAATGATAATTTTGATTACCGAGATAAGAGATATAGTATTTTGAAGATTTTTGCTATGTAAATTACTTTGGCAATTTTTTTCTTTTTTTTTTTTCATTGATGAGTAGGTCTAAAATATTCTCCAGTAATTAGAAAAAAAATAGTATAAGGGCCACCATGGAAGACGGGTAGGTTGTTAGCAAAAATGATTTTTTTTTCTTTTCAAAAACTCACATCATGTCCCCTATAATCGGGGGATAAGTGATATATGATATAAAAGGAGAGACATGATGTATTTTTAAATGTCCATCTACGGTTCAAATCACCTCCATAGAGCGCTAGACATGAAAGAGTCATATCATAAGAAAACAATGAAATGGCGTTAAGTAGGACGTAAACTTTCTTAGAGATGATGTTCCACTTATATATACTAGTGTAACGATCATAATAAATAATCCTCATCATTTTACTATGCTCAAGTCATGGTTTAAAAATAAAGACACAATTTTCTTTTTCTTCTTTCAATTTTACAAAAAAATTTCAAAACAAGCCTAAGCTAAACCTTGTTCTTGATGTGTATGAAAACACATATCATTTCTTTATTTTAAATGTTTGTTTTATTGCTCTTGTACTGTCTATTTTATGTTTTTAACGTCTTTTTGTCTTGAAATACTGGTACTGTTGTGTTTTTATATTTTTGGCAGATTGGCGCGAAGTTTGGAACAAAAATAAAGAAGGATGAAGGAAATGGCAAGTCATTAGCTCTGGATTTCACGATTCATTGTCGTTTCACGTGCTTCGAGAGTTTATACGACGATATTTCACAGCGTTGAGCAAGATTAGCATGTTTAGATGTGTTGTTTAAGTTTTTACAATTTTTGAACGTCGTTTAGTATTTTTTATGTTACTTTTAAGGTTGTAGAACAGCTGTCGCGGCCACTACAACCTATGTCGTGGGCAAGGAACTTGTCGCGGGCGCGACGCCCTGGTAGTCGCGGGCACGACGTATGTTTCAACTGAATTCCACGTTTTTTATGTGTCGTGGGCATGACTGAAATGGTTACGGCCGCAACTTTGTTTCAGATGCAAAACATAAAATTTCAGCTGTCGGATCGATATGGTCTCAACCCTCGTCTATAAATACGTGCCCTAGGGTTGTTCTAAACATAATACAGAGTAGGAAATGCTCAGGGATGAAAGAGACGATCAAGGGAGACGAGACGCAAAGAGGACGAGCCTTGGAGGGAATTTGGAAGAGTTTTGACCCGCAAACGCATAGGATTCCTTTGGACATTAGTTCGGAACGCTTCGTGCGCTGTAAAACCCTTGTTCTCAGTAGTTCAATCTCTGCAGAATGCTTGTTTACATTGCCATGTT
>JAOVYX010019881.1:0-17817 GCA_035668315.1 Drosera spatulata
ATGCTAACAAAAACAGAACAATCGTGTTCAAATATATCGAAACGATTACGTTCTTGAACAACGTAAAAAGGATCAAACAAAAACAGGTGTCTTGTGTCGAACTTAATATGAACCTCAATAAAGTACTCTCGAGTCGTGCTATGGGAACCTCAGGATCAGAAGTGCACCAAACCGTATACTAGGATCCATGCTAGCTGCACAAACAGAAAAAAACTACCGTTATTCACTCTTAAACAGACCATAAAAATATGCCAAAGCACAACCGTAGCACCCATGACAGCAGACGGAAGAAGGCGTACCAAGAAGAGTGTAACGGAGGCAAAGAGTCCCTCCTGAAGAAGAGCCCTGTGTCCACCGAATTCCTCTTCATTGATCTTCAATATCATAGCATAATAACCGTACACGATAGCGGTGGATATTGCAAGAAAACTGCATCCAGAATCCCGTATACAAGAATGAATGCATGCCATCACATAATACCCAGAAAATATGTAGTAGTCCTACGTATCTTCATGTTCAGTCAAGATATGATGATGAAAGTTCTTTTCATTCAATACTAGACAGACAATTCACACCGCCATCACAAAGCACAGAACAATCCTAGCTATCATCTATCTAGCGTTCGATTAAAACATCCAAGCGTCTAGGCAAAAATGCTTTTCTGGTAACTGATATGGTTCATCTATCTTAAGGGCATATGGCATGAATAACCCTGCTCTGCAAACATAAGCAACAGATCCAATTATCCATATTAGAACAGAAGCTCCCTCAATGCATAGCTAGCAACCACGAAAACGTATCAACATATCAATAGGCAATACTTCATAGATCATACACAAAATAATACGAGAATGTAAAGTTCAACTCACACAAATAACCAAACGCCTCCGACCAAAGGAATCGCACCCCACACCAATCCACATACAAGTGCGACCGCTTGTCGAATCCAATGTAGAACATTACCGAGTTGATCCTGAAATCACACAAAACAGCAGCGCCCGTTTTGGTCCTGTTGATTCGCCTTCGCCGATTTCCTCTGCTTCATTAATTGATTGCTGGTGGTTTTGGTTTCTATCTGGTGAATTGAAGTCGATGATTGATTGATTGATTAAGATGATGGTTAGGGTTTTGGAATTGGGATTGAAAGGGTGAGGGGAGAACGTGGAATCAGTGAGGTTGATTTGCTTGTTTTTTGGCAGGGACACTTTGAGATGAAATTTTTCTGAGATACTCCTAGCATGATACTGATGTTATCAAAATTTGATACCACTACCAGAGCTTTGTACTTTTTATTAAGAACGTATCCATAAGATTTATTCTTATTTTTATATAGATAGATTGTTTTTTTAATGTTCTGATCAAGAAAACAGTTTATTCTTAAGCTAATTACTCTTATAAAAAACAAACATTGATAAAACATGATTGAATCAAATTTATTGAAATGAAATAATTCATCACGATCTAATTACATTATTAATTGTAAATTATTATCATTGAGATACATGTAACATCTTTGATGTTTCAATAGTAGAATAGTTGTATTATTCATTTGTTTTCTTATTTTCTTCGTCTCAAAATAATCATAATATTTTGACTGTGCATATTTTAATGATGTAAAATTTAACTCACGTCGTACGATCAAACAGTACTATTATTTTTTAAAAATTTATCATATAACACTAACAATCATTTAAATTACGTACTTAATCTGATATTAACGACGTAATTTTTTTATATTTTCTTAATTTTTTTATATTCTTAAGAGGAGAAGAAAAACTCTTCAAAATACATGATAAATTATATAAAAAAATCAAATATTATAATTAAATTAAATTGAAAAAAGTCGATGTTATCTGTACTAGTTGATAACCTGATAGTGTACAACTATATACATATTCAAAATCCAAATGACGCACACAAAAATTGAATGTAAACCGTATTCACACAAAATGTCAAACATTAAAGGCTGAGTTATGTTGCAAAAAATTTTGGATCACAGGTTGTGTCGTCACAAACAAAAAGACGCTTAAAATACATTTAAACTTTGGTTGATCAAAAGTTCAAAAAGTAAAACAAAAATGGAATCCTCGAATCACCCGACCATGCTGCTTCGCTGTTGTATCCCAAATCATTGAATTTTCGGCCCACCCCCAAATCGCACTCTTCCCCACTAATCGATCCACCATCCTCGATCACAATCCTCAAAATCCACCACTAAACCAATTCGATTCCGAATCCGAAACCCTAGAATCGCTTGTTTTCGGTTCAAATTTTGATTCAATTTTTCCGGTTCGAAGCAAGTAGATAGATCGGAGAAGATGAGTAGCCCTAGCAAGAACAAGTCGGCTCAAAACAAGGGGTTTTTTGCGGCTATGAGTTCTGGCTTCTCTATGTTCAGCACAGCAATGAGATCTTCTGTTAATGGGTAATTTTTTTTCCAGTAAATTCTCGCTTGCCCATGTCCTGATTTCGCTGTAATTTGGGGTTTTGTATAGCATGTGAACCGTTGGATGCTTTTTGGATGATGGATTTAGTTGTTCATGCGATGTGGGTTGTGATGGAAGTGATGAACTTTGAATTGTATTGTGAGATTCATATTGATTCAGGATTCAGATCCTCGCGATTCGGTGAAATTTATGAACTTGAGTTATGGCAGTGTACGTCATTTGATAGAGGCGATGAGAGAAAATGTTGTGATGGACCACTTCTGTTGTTGATTTGGGTGTTTTCGGGTATTCTCCTAATCATTGGATATTTGGCCATTACTAGAAGTATGGTAGGTAGATTTTGGGAGGAATAAATCTAGGTAAGATACCTTGATGTATGTCGGCGCATGCCTACTTGTGTCCAATATCAAATAATAATTGGCTATTAGGCTTTTGTGATCCAGTGTTCAAGGTGATGTTGTGCAATTACTAAGATGGGCAGTACTGATTTTGGAGTATAGTTGATCTCTTGAGCATAGGTGTCTGTTGTTAGTCGGCATGTGCCAACATGTGTCCAATATTAAATCAATAATCGGCCATTAGGCTTTCATCTGGTATTCAGGTTGATTAAGTGCGATTATTGAGTATGGACAGTATTGATTTTGGAGCATAGGCAATCTCTTGAGCTCATGCTGCTAACTTGAACACTTGCTTCTCAAGATAGAGTCATATTTGGGGTGTAGTGGGCTTACCAAATCTGTTACGAACAGGTCGGTTAATAATAAACACAAACAATAACGAGTGCGCAAAAATAAATGAGACAAAGATTTTTACGTGGAAACCCTTGCGGGGAAAACCACGGGTCGTCGCCGACGACGAAGAATCCACTAACCAAAAGGAAATACAAAAGGAGGTACACTCAAAATATTGAGAATCTCACAATAAGGGATAGAGATAATAATCTCTAAAACAAATCCCTTGAACCCTCGATGTGTTTTTGTGTGTATATGTAAATAGTATTTTTCTTTTTCCTCTCTCCCCTTTACTCTTCCTCTCTCACTCAAATCCTCCTTGGCTTTCTCTCTGCCTTTCCTTCCCCGGCTCTCTGCTCTTCTTGCTTCATTCTTCCTCTCCTCTCAAATCCTTCTTATACCCCAAAATCCGGAGGAGACACGGACACGTTACGCGGAGAAGCCACGCGGACCAGATTTGAGTCATCACCAAGCACCACCGTCAACAAAATCCATGTAACCACCTTTTATTGCCAGTTGAGTAGGAGGCCAATGTACGTTTCAGGACTCAACATTCTAGATTTCCTGATGAATGGACTGTGATATTTTATACGTGGCCAAGGGCCAAGAAGAGCATTAAATCTTCTAGCCCTTTTTGTTGCTTATGTGCCTACTCTTAGTTGATCTATTCATGTCTGACTGTCCATCCAGATTGCTTGGTTATGAGAATTTGGAGGTTATAAGCCCAGATGGTGGCCAGGAGGATGCAGAAGAGGAAGCTAGGAGAGGAAGATGGAAGCAAGAGGTCTGTAGTTGCTCTACTTTGGGGTACTTATATATTCGATACATCTTTAATCTTCTCTGCTATGTTTGAGCTATATTCCATATTTCCATCCATCTCAAATGATTGAATGTTTTAAAATTATCCTTGTACAATGTTTGGATGAGATCTCACTTTTCAAAAGGAAACATAATGTTGGTGGTGGATGGCACAGGTGTACTTTTTGCCTACGCTCTGGGTCCGTGATGTACTTTCCGTAACTTGTCATGGGTTTTATTTGACTTATAACTTTGATCATCTTCTTATTCATGTAATGAAACAACCAAATTTTTGCTTGCTTGTATGTTGGGAGAGTTTAGAGCCACATTTTAGGAAGTAGTACTTGACTGATTTGGACTCCGTACTTTCGTAACTTGTCATTGGTTTTCTTTGACTTATGATATAACTTTGATCATCTTCTTATTCATGTAATGAAACAACTAAATTCTTGCGTGCTTGTATGTTGGGAGAGTTAATAGCCGCATTTTAGGAAGAAGTGCTTGACTGATCTGGACTCCGAAATACTTTGAATTTTAAACTGTTGGGAAATCTTGGTTTTTTTCTCACAGGAGAGAGATAGCTATTGGAAGATGATGCAGAAGTATATTGGCTCCGATGTAACATCGATGGTGACTCTTCCAGTCATAATATTTGAGCCAATGACTATGCTCCAAAAAATGGCCGAGGTTCATTTGTTTACACCCTTATGCAAGAAACATTTGTTCACACGCGTTTTCGATTTCAAAGTTAACCGTAGAATCATTTTCATCCTTGTTTCAGTTGATGGAATATTGCCATCTCTTGGACTTGGCCGATAAATGTGAAGATCCCTACTTGCAAATGGCTTATTCTGGTGAGTATAATTGCTTATGGAGAATTTCTTTTGTTCCTCAATGTTGTATGGAATATAATAGTTTTTTAATCCTTCCTTGCAGCATCATGGGCTGTATCTGTGTACTATGCATATCAACGTACCTGGAAGCCTTTTAATCCTATCCTTGGCGAGACCTATGAGATGGTGAATCATAATGGGATCACATTTATATCAGAGCAGGTGAGGCAATAAAGCATTAGCCTATAATTAATCTGGTGGCAATTTTTCAGCTGGAACTACATGTTTTCTCTCGCAGTTAGATTCTCTTAATTTTCTTGAGCAAAATCTGGTGGTGTGTCTGTTCTTATTTGAACCATGCCTCGCTATCCCAATTAATCTTCTTGTGTATGCACTTGACAATGGTAGTTTTGATTGGTCAACTTTAGGTCAGCCATCATCCTCCTATGAGTGCCGGACATGCTGAAAATAAGCATTTTACTTATGATGTCACTTCGAAGCTCAAGACCAAGTTTTTAGGCAACTCTGTGGATGTCTATCCAGTGGGAAGGTAAGACACGTTCTGAGCTGCTTCTTTACAGTCCATGATTGGAACACGTATCTGATATGTTTGCTGTCTCTTTGTTGTCATATGCAGGACTCGTGTGACCCTCAAAAGGGACGGTGTTGTGTTAGACCTAGTACCTCCACCTACGAAGGTTAACAATCTGATATTTGGGCGGACTTGGGTTGATTCACCTGGTGAGATGATCATGACCAATTTAACCACAGGAGATAAAGTTGTCTTACATTTCCAAGAATGTGGTTGGTTTGGGTATGTGCCTAAGCCTTTCCCTCGCTAACCATTCTCTATTGTGTCAATATTGAGCTTCTTATATTCAGTTCGCGTATTATTGCTGACATTCATAGTTCTGCCTATTTTACTATGAAATTTGTCTCAAATATCGGCTAATGTTGAAGTCCATCATCTGCATGATTATCACAATGAAGGACATGATAAACCCAAGTCAAGTCTGCTTGGCGCTCTACTGAGATCAACCTTAATTGAGTTATCTGCTTGGAGAAGTTCCGAGAAGCTATAAAATTCGGATGTTCGTGACCTATGAATTTGTGCTCTTGCAGTGCGGGCCGTTATGAAGTGGATGGATATGTGTTCAATGCTGCTGAAGAACCCAAAATGTTGATGACTGGGAAATGGAATGAGTCAATGAGTTATCAACCATGTGACAAGGATGGAGAGCCTCTGCCCGGCACAGAACTGAAAGAGGTGCAACTCTTCGAAGAAACCATATGTTGCTTCTTTAACTTTGTTTGTAGCAACATTGCTTGTTTGTTAGTTTTCATATTGCCTCTTGAGCTTGTTTTGTGGGACATAATCACCTTAATTAGCAGAGAATGCACTGTGGTTGCTGATGTTGATATTCGTCGCTTGAATAATAATGATCCGTTATTCTCATTCATCTGCAGTTGTGGCGAGTTGCTGCAGTGCCCGAAAATGATAAATATCAGTACACTTATTTCGCCCACAAAATAAATAGTTTTGAGACTGCGCCTAAGAATTTGCTGGCGTCAGATTCACGTCTGCGTCCCGACAGATATGCTCTGGAGATGAATGACATGTCTAAAGCTGGTGCAGAAAAGAGCAGGTCTTCCTTCTTTCTGTTTTTATTCCTCCAGCATCCGTTATATTTTAAGTACCGTGAGCTAGATGTTAAATGTTACAACCTTATCCATTATTGCTCCTCGATAGAACCTGTTTTTCCTGTCTAGGCTCCTAATTTTGCTATTTGTTAGAAGTTACATTGAATGGGATTTAATCTTGTTAGGTATGAGAGGAATACTTGTGGTTCCTTGATCTGGTAATCATGTCAAGATTATTTTGCTTGTGAGTTTGGTCCCTTGATCAGAATGACTTGGTAGAAACTTTCTTCAGCTTCGGGCCTAAGGTTGTGGATAAAATTTTGCTTTCTCTTATCCTCGAAGGATGCAACCGTTTGATTCGATACGAGGTTTTATAGACCTGTTTTTTAAAGTTCTATCAAAATAGCTCTATTTTATATAGGGGTAGTGGGGTCCGACCGTAACAGCTTATAGAGGGATAATCAATGGAGATTACTGTAATAGATAGTGAGATGAATTTTCTAACTTCCAAACTTGTTTTTCTTGATACAGTTTGGAGGACAGACAAAGAGCAGAAAAGAGAAATCGAGAATCAAAAGGTGACAAGTTCACGCCTAGATGGTTTGATGCAACAGAGGAGGTGACTGCTACTCCATGGGGTGACTTGGAGATTTATCAATATAATGGCAAATATGTTCAACACCGTGCTGCTGCTGATCATTCGGATGGTATTGACGTGGAAGACGTGAGAACAAAGGAATTCAACCCTTGGCAGTACAGTGATTGATCTACTGCCCAAGGCATGGGTATGTATGTCCTCCCTTTTGTTGGTTGACCCCCCTCAGACGGTTCATCTCCCGGATGCATTTTTGCTTCAGTTTTGTACTGTGTGCCGCCTCTGTAAATAAGAAACTATAAACTTGGATGATACACTCTAGATTATGTGGCATTAATATTGAATATCTGGATATTGTTCAGTTCCACGTGATCAACATGCAACAATAAAAGCGGCGTAACATGTAATGTTGTTTTGGGGATTCGACGACAGTTGTGCTTCTGGGTTTCTCAGCTGTTGCATCAGGTTTCTCTATGTTCAGTAATTGTTCTAGCAGTGTTGAGTGCTGACATGAACAGGACTGTTCTTTTAGTTGCTCTTCGCTCCAAAACTCCATGGCTAAGTGGTCTTGTTTCTGCTGTTGTCTGTGCTGCCTTTACTCGTGAGTCATGATCTGTAGTATCTTGGGTTAAGAGGATGACGAAATTCACTTTTTTGTTCTCCTTTGATTCAGATGTCGGCACTGGCCTTTGGGTTCCCCTCATAGACAAACGACAGCGGATATTCGAGCACAGACCCTTCACCAGGATGCTGAGCAAATTTAAAGCCACCTGAACCCAGATCATAGTATCCGTCACTGGCATTTTAGTTCATGTAAGTAGATAATCATTTTCATTTGTAACTTGCACCAATATTGATGTTTAAAGGAGCTATTTCTAGGCGATAGCCTCGACTTGTGTTTGATTTCCGTTGGTTGCTTCGAAACCATAGGGAACTCATAGTGGTATGCTTTTCGAGAATACAGAAGTTGTTACAATTTCAATACAGAAGTAGTTTCATGTTTGCCATTGATGCTTGTATTACTTGGTTATCAAATTAGTTGTTGTCTCTATTAGCCATTGATGGTCGAGATTGGATCTTTTATGAATGGGTAGATCTCATTTTGAAAACATAAATTGTTCAATTAAGTTCGTATATTTTGCTATGATTCATTGAAATCCATATGCTACATATTAGTGATACATTTATGATATGATTCATATGAATTTGATGATATGGTTATAATGTTGTATTTGTGTTTGTTAAGGAGAACAATTGTCATCTCCTATGCACGTGGCATTGGGTCCCACGACAACGTGTAAGATTTAGTTTAGGAAGAATCACGACAACCTTATCTTTATCCCCTGTATTTACATTTGAAAAGGATTCTCTATTATTTTCTGACTTTTTGAATAAAATGACATGGAAGATAAATGGGAAGCCGACTGAGACCAATAATTCGTTCGCTTTTCCACGTAGGATGTCCTCTTTGACAACGGATTTCCTCTGAATTATTGGCCACATAGATGTTTATTTTTTGTATTTTGATATATCATTGGAAACCAGATGTCATTGTAAACCTCTTATCATAGTTATTAAAATTCGACCGATCCGATCAATTAACTGTGATCCGATGACTCGGTCATATCGGTCCAAACAAAAAATCAAACAAGCAATTGATTCAGGTTGATCCAATAAAAATCGATCAAATCCACAAAAAAAATCTGGGCAATTGAACCGAAGAAAAAAAAATCATAAAATAACTATTTTAAAAATCTAAAAAACTCTACATATAATTTATATAAACTATATTTTTACTTATATAAGATTTAAAAATATATTTTTTGATAAAACTAATATATTAGTATTAATATAAATAAAATAATATCAAAATGGTCGAATCAATGAAAATGATCGAATAGACGATTCAACCGATTGAACTAATGATCCATTGATCTGAAGCCTCGATCGATCGATGTGTGGTTCGGTTCTAACAACTATGCCTTTGATAGACGATGACAATGAAAAGTGAAACCTTATAAGAGTGGGAGTTCTTTAACAGACTACTTCCTTCGTCTCGAAATAAAAGCAACAATTTGGCAAGCATATTTGTCAAGACGAGGTTTGATTTACATCGCGGGATGATCAAATACTATCTATTTTGAAAAATTTAAGTTATATGATTCAACTTGATGCAGTGACATAATTTTCTTACGTCATTAAGACGATAAACGAAACTTCCCAAAATACGTGTTGTATAATGTAATAATTAAAAATGTTGCGTATAATATGAAATGAATTAGGTATATGAAAGGGATTCTTGCATTCTCCTCCTCTCAAATTTAAATAGTCGGAGACTATTCATTATTTTTTTCGTTCCATAAAAATCAATATTTTGATTGCACATATTTATTGAGATGAATTTTGATCGTCATTGTGAAATGATCAAATATTATTTTACATAAATTTATCATGAAACATTAATCTTTATACTAAGTCATGTACTTTTATATTATTATCTCCGTCTCAAAAGAATTACAAGGTTGACAGAATAATTTATGTGTGTGTTGTTTTTTGTTATTAAGATTATTTTATCCTTTAATTTGTGCAAGTGAGAAATAGAAAAAGAGGAGAAAAAGTAGTGAGATAAGATGATGTGATATAAAATAAAAAATATAGGTGTTTTGATATTTTTAGATGAAAAAATTTTTCAAATATAATAATATTATAATTTAATTGAGATATCTTAATTTAATAAATATTATAATTTTTTTAGACAATAGAATATGAAAAAGGTTGGACAATAGATCATTGTTTGATTATAAAAAAAACTCATCAAAATATATGCTACGAATAGATTAAAAGTCAATTTTTTTTTTCATGAGACATATTAAGTAATATTTACCCTCTAACTAGTGCACCAGGTCACAAGGCCAAGTTTTTGTCACTCTATAAATTAGAAATAAAACTCATAGTTTTCGTCGCTATATAAATTAGAAATAAAACACAGACGTTGCACGAAATGAATGATGTTGCTATAGCAAAATTTGTGTAAGCAGTGTCAGCCTTGTGATTGCTTTATGTTCACTTGGTAGAATGGAACAAACCTGTTATACTTTTAAGTGGTACCAACATTGGACTTCTATATTTACCATAAATGTTTTTTCTTTCCTTTCTTCTTCTTCTTCTTCGTTTTTTTCTCGAAGGCCTCTTATATGGTCCAACATTAATCTTTGTACTTCCTGCATTTATCTTCTTTCCATCATCTATGGAACTCATTTCTACATTTACATGCTTTCCCACTTCCTCTGTGTATAGTTTTATAGGGACAAATGAATCCGAGTTTTCCCTTTATCCCAAAATAAAAATATATTTATGTAAATAAAATTCGAATCGTGTCGTGAGACAATCAAATATCATTTTTTGAAAATTCATTATGAAACACTAATGATAATTTAAGTTGTATATTTTAATCTGACGTGAGTGACATAATTTTCTTAAGTCATTAACACAACAACGAAAACTCTTCAAAATACATATTGAATAATGTAATGATTGGATGTATTGTATATAATATGAGAATAAATTATAACTTTTTTTCTCTTTTATCATCCCCATAGCGAATGAATATTCGAAGATACCGTACGTACTCATTGTTCAACCAATAATATCATTTTATGTCGTCGGTGTTAGCATACTTCTTTTCACAGACATACAGTCTTCTCATGCTAAATTTTAAAGATATGTCTCAAAATAATTTTATCATTCTGACAAAAAGGAATATCATTTGAGAGTAAATTACAATCTTCTTGGTTATATCTAAGAGTACTTGAACACCAAACGGAAAATTGTGCTCAACACAAATCACATGATAATTGAAACTTATCCGGAGCCACAAAAACGACAAACACACCCAAAATGAAACCCGAATCCGAATGGCATTTGCCAAGTAACTATTTATGGAAAACAAATCCCAATTAATAAACGCCCACCCACAAAAACTCATCAACCCATTTTTTTAAGTAATAAAAAGGACAAACGTTTTTCTCTCGGTGACACCAGCCACAGGATGAACACCCCTCTCCACGTGTCAAGATCTCAGACCAAGTAAGAAACTCGTGGGCCACACAGACCATGGTGAGAGCAGGTCAATAGGTGATTTAATCCACCGTGAATAACCGGTCATTCAGTGAACAATCACTGACTGAATCGGTGACGGTCAATGATTTATAAGAATCGTTTGAGGGGGTTTAAGCGGATGGGTCCGATGTGGGTGGTTTTTCTCAAGGGTTTTTGGTGATCACATAAAACAAATTACATTAAATCTTCAGATAAATTCCAATTTCAAAAAGGGAAGGCAATTTTTATTTTTTTTTGGGCTTGTGAAAATTTGTGAGGGGAATTATGGGATGAGGGATTGAAAAACGTGAAGTGATTTTGGTTTCATTTCGATTTCGATTGGGGTTTCGAAGTTGGTGAGATATCGTTGTGATCTCCGGCGAGGGTCCGATCTCGAATTCCGGCGGTGTTTTGGGTTCGGCGACGGTGAAAGATTCGAACTTTGAAGGTGAGAGATTCGGATTTGGACTCCCAATTGAGAACTCTGTTTTTATTTAAAGCACATTTTTCGGAATTTCTTATTGTTTTTGTTTGTGGGTTTTGCATTTTGATGTGATTGGTTGATCTGATTTTCCATTTGGGGTTATGAATTCAAGTGGGTTTGATTCGAGGAATCAAAAAGTTGGGGTTTTGGGGCTGAATTTTGGATGATCATTGATGATGATGATGATGATGATGATGATGAAGATTGGGGTTTTTGTGATCCCGTGATGGTTGATGGGGTTTTGGGGTTTCGTTTATTAGGAGATTTAGGATGAATTATCAATTGTGTTATGAATTCTGGTTTGTAATTGGGTTTTAGATCATGCATCATTTCAGGGTATCGAATTATGGGTAGGGATCGCGGTATGACTTCGATGTATGCTTGGGTTGGATCGTCGTACAAGGGTTTAGATCATGAAAATCAAGGGTTTTGATCAGAATTGGGTTTCAGTTACTTTACCCATTTTTGATTCCATGGTACCCATCATGTGCTCTAAGCTTTCAGTTACTTGCTTGATACCATGGATGGATAGATGGGCTCCATCATGTGCAATGCTTCTTTTTAGATCTATTTCTCGTTGTTGGTTTTTGAAAGGTAGTTTCAGGGGTTTTGAGGGGGAGAGATCATCCTTCCACGGTTGTGTGCCAGTTCCGTTATGTCTCGGAGACGTGTCTCCACGTGTCCTTATAATATGTATTGGATGCGCATATGGAAACCCGGGAGCCTGAGGCTTCATAGGAAAGAAGTGATCAATTGAAAAATTGTGTTGCATTGGATGAAAAGACCGCAACCTTGATTTCTCTTCCAAAGGTCATGAAATTTGTTGTTGATATGTGTTGTTTTATGGCATATGTTGCAATGCGAAACACGTGGTATATCTATTCTGAATGTGAACTACCCAATTTGTATGATCCGCAGATGTGTTTGGAGATAATTGTGGCCATTGAAGTGTATTGATTAATTGCGAAGTCTCTGAGAAGCTATGCGTTCTCCGAGCAATTTTTATGACCAATGTTTGTTTACGCTTTATGGTCACTTCCTGTAGTTGGTCTTAAAATCTTGTGGGTCTTATTCATTGGCTTAACGGCTATTGAAGCGAGTGCTTAATTCTAAGGAATGTGGAAAAATGAATTTTGTAAATAGGCGACTATGGAAAAAAAATATAGCCAGGTATTAATCATTAATGCATTGCTGTCTCATTTCTTTACTGCTATAAACATAAACTACTCCAAACTTTTCATTGTTTCGCCTTATTTATTCCCCCCTCAGTTTTTGTTGTATATATTTCGTTGCGTCACGAGCCACAATGAAATCCGAATTCCTTGAGCAATCTTTATGTGCATTCCTAAATCATGCTGGCTGCTTTCCTTATCAGACATAATGTGATTGATCTTAGCAGTCAGATTTCTTGTTGCAGAAAACCATTGCGGGCATGTTCTCTGCAATATGGTGTTGCAGAAAAGGTTAGATTACGGATTTGTTGGTTACCAGGTCCCATGGATTCCTCAGGCTAAGAGGTCTGCCAGGGTAATTTCTATTAAAAACTTGGTTAATCATTGTTGTTTGTTTTATAATTCATATTGCCCTTACGTCACGGTGATTTAATGGTGCAAACTTTTGGTTTCCAACTTCAGCGGAGGGTCCTTATTAAGAAGAAAGTTGAAGATAATCCACTGCAAGCATTTGATTTGTTGGCTACTGTGGCTGGCAAATTACTTCTCGAGGGAGAAAACTCTGTTGCTGTTAAAATTACTGGTGAAGATCAGGAGATAGATGTCGAGGATGCGGTACAAGAAGAAAATGAAAGTGATGAATTCAAGCCTCCAGGAATTGAATCTCTTGATAAAGGAAGTTCAAGGAGGAATCTTTTTGTGAAGGAACCTGGTTTTCAAGCTGATACTCTGCACAATTCATGTGTGGGGCCTGATGTGCCATGTCTGGCTGCCGTAACTACTGATCATCTTTCCAAGATTTCTTCTTTTCAGAATATAGTACAGAACAACGATAAGAATGAACTTAAGATTCTTCCTGGCAAGGTCAAGGGTTCTGTCCACCACAATGAATCTTCTCTTTATAATTTAGAGGGTTGCGTCAAGGAACAGCAGCAATGTATGGGAATTAACAATGGACAGGTGTCCTTTCAGGTCTGGCCTGATCTGTGCAGCACAGAGGATCCCATGATTTTGGATGGGAAACTTCCTGCACTTATTAGCTCAGATAATTGTGCCAAAGTATCTTTGAGCGAAGACCGCTATCAGCATGGTTCGCTTTCCCTATGTAGAGATAATGTAACTTTAGTTAGTAGAGATGACGACGAAAACTCTTCTGGGTGCACTCAACGTAGCACCACTATGACAGCCACTAGGTTACCAAGGTGTTCTAGTGAGCTCCGAATAAAGAACCCTTTAGCATTCGAGTATTCTGCAGCGGCTCCGAAATTGAAAGATGGAGATCTTTCTGATTCTGGTAACTTTTCGACTTGATGTTATTTCCTTAATGTTCATTATGCCTTTTTGAGACGTTATCATACTGATATGCTCATACTTGCCATTGCTTTGGGCTTTTTGTAGGTGGGGATTCGGCTTCTGCCTACCATAATAGGAAAAGCATCTTGAAACGACGAAGGTCCCAGAGGATCTATCCTCCGAAGAAGAGGGAGGTTTTCAACTATAGCTCGGGATCTAGTTGTGATGGGATTAGTGCTTTAAAGAGGACATATGAGTTGCCACTTAAGGCTGTGGATATTACCACTTCTGATCATGATGTGAAAAGGCATGGAGGCATGTTTCTTTTCATCTATGTCGTTTTTTTTAAAACGGAAACCTAGTTCGCTACTATAATGTCGCTTTCCCTGTTTTCACGTGATCTGGCAGATTCTGGCTCGTCTTCTTCAGTTGACAATCAAAAAGCGTCAATCGGAGCCAAGGAACCCAATGGTATGAATCCCACTCATGGAACAAGAGCAATTTATCTGTACATTTTCGACTTGGTTAGGATTCATAAATCCAAATTATTTTTTTTTCTCTTATAGAGACTTCTTATTTTACTCAGTGAAGCTTAGGATTAAGTCTTTCCGGGTACCAGAGCTACTTATTGAGATATCAGAGACAGAAACGGTTGCTTCTTTGAAGGTAGATTTTTTAATACTTTAGTTCCAATGCTATTATAAGATGCCACATGATGATTTGTATTTTCACCCCAAAAAAAAAAACAAAAGAAAAAGAAAAGGAAAAAGAACTGGTGTGGTTAGTACTAAGTATGTGGCGGTGAATTTTTCGTAGTTCAGATTTGCCCGATTTCCACCATGTGTTAGCCCTAATGAGGCAGTTTGTGCACATGCCACTGGCTTGCTGGGCAAGCGGTGGTACTATCTCTCTCTCTGCCTCCCTGATGATCATGTCATGCCGTAATCTGTTTATACCCGGATAACTTTTGTTTCCATGTTTCCTGCTGTACATTCTCATAAATGACTATCCAATTAATAGATGCTTAATACTTTTATAACTTGGATAAATATTTTGGGCGCTTTCCTTTCCTTTTCTTTTCTTTTCCTGTAGAGGACTGTTATGGAAGCGGTCAGCGCAATGCTTGCAGATGGATTGCGGGTTGGAATACTGTTTCAGGGGAGAAAGATCAGAGATGACAATAGGACATTGATTCAGACTGGCATTTCTCACGATAGCAGACTAGATGCTTTGTCTTTTACACTAGACCCCTACCCTTCTCAAGCTGTTGCGCCAGTAACTTGTGAAGGTCATCCTCTTCAGCCCAGCAGTGTGCCTCAATCTTTGACAAAGTGGGTATTGTTATTTCTGCATTCGGAAATCTCTTAAATGTTTTCCTTGTTCATGCAAACCTATTTAGGTTGGGGATTTTTATTCCATCCCTAATCGATCCCAAGTCTGGATAAAATGATGAGAGTTGTGTGTTAGGTAGCTGACAGTCAACACGTAAAAAGTTCTATTGGATCTTTCAACATTAATATGACGATTTGTGAAAATTTTCTTGGGGCGCACCTCAGCAACGACGTGTTGCACGGCTTGAGTGCTTCGAAAAATGAGTAAAGATCACTATCGACGCCCGGATATAGTGAAAAATGAACAAGGGTTTCAGCATCACGGACGGATGCGGTTAAAGAAGTTAGTCAAGAAAAATAGAGTTCGTTTAGTTAGTTGGAATATTAGGACCTTGAATGAAAAACTTTTAGAGATAGTAAACACAATGATTAAAGGGGTATTCATATCGCTTGTTTGCTTTGGGAATCGAGAGAGGTATTGAGAGATATCAAGAATTCTCACAATCCTGTCCCTTTGGCCTATTCTTTCTATTCGCGTCTCCAATTAATGTTTTTTTCATTCTCGGTTTTGTTTCTTCTTAGTTGGTTTAAGGATGAATTCCGCTTTACAAATTGGGGAAGTAGCTTAAAAGCCCACGTGAATCATGACTGAACGGCCAGCCAATCTCAAGAGATGAAGTGGACCGAAAATAAGGTTGAGCTTATTCAAAGTACGGGGTTCAAGTTATGGTATTGTGGTAAAAGTCGGACTAGGAATGTAGTTGGTATAATTATACATAAAGAGTTGGTAGAGAATATGATTAGTATCAAGCGTTGGAGAGATAGGGTGATTTCTATTAAGGTGTTGATTGGAAAGAAAGTGATTAATGTGGTAAGTGCTTATGTCCCCCAAGTAGGTCCTGGAGAAGATGCTAAGGTTCAGTTTTGGAAAGATATGGATGAAATAGTACAATCGATCCCTGAGAGGAAAAAAGTCTTTATTGGTGAGGATCTAAATGGACTGTGAGGAGAAGGATGGTTACTTAGAGGTTCACGGAGGATTTGGTTTTGGTGAGAGAAATATAGAAGGGAGAAGTATATTGGATTTTGCTGTGACATATGACTTTATGGTTGCGAATACCTTCTTTAAAAAACGTGAAGAGTATTTGATAACCTTTAAGAGTGGTTTATGCAAGTCTCAGATTGATTATTTTCTTATGAGCGAAGAGACCTGAAGGATTGCAAGGACTGTAAGGTTATCCCAGGAAGATGTTTGACTACTCAGTATCGTTTGTTAGTTATAGATGTATTTCTGTCTCAAATAAAAAAGAAGAAAAAAACAAAATGTAATCTTATAAGAACAAAATGATGGAACTTAAAAGGAGATGAGCAAAAATTTTTCAGAGAGAGGTTGTTGAGAGAAAGTCAATGGACATTTGACGGGAGTGCATGTGAGATGTGGGATGTGATGGCTGATTGTATCCGACGTGTAGCGAAGGAGATATTAGGACATTCTAAGGGCCAACCACCGTTGGATAAAGAGGGGTGGTGGTGGAGTAAAAAGATTCAAGATAAGATAAAGTATGAGAAAGAATGTTACAAGACTCTGTTTAAATGTCATAGTGATGAAAATTTGGAGAAGTGTAGGCGCGTCAAGAGAGAAGTTAAATATGCTGTGAGCGATGTAAAGAATAAATCGTATGAGAAGTTGTATGAAAGACTGAACACAAAAGAGGGGAAAAAGAAATCTTTAAGTTAGCTAGATCAAGAGACAGAAGAACTAAGGATTTACGTCAGGTAAAGTGTGTTAAGGACAATGCCGAGCATATTCTTACGGCTGATGAGGACATTAAGGAAAGATGGAGAGAATATTTTGACAAACTCTTTAATGGCATAAGGGAAGTGCCTCTGAATGAAATAAGTGGGAATGTAGATGTGATGATGAACCGATGTTACTTTCGTCACAATAGGACAGAGGAAGTTAAGGAGGCTTTAAAGCGGATGAGCTCAAAAAAGTCTATGGGTCTAGATGAAATCCCGATCGAAGTTTAGAAATGTCTTGGGATAGAATGAGTTAATTGGTTGACAAAACTCTTTAATAGAATTTTGATAGATAAGAAGATGCCTCATGAGGAGTACTTTGATTCCCATATACAAAAACAAAGGAAATGTTCAAAACTACTCCAATTACAAAGGAATCAAACTTATGAGTCACAGTATGAAGTTATGGGAGAAAATAGTATAGAAAATATTAAGAAAAGGTACAGGGATGACTGAGAATCAGTTTGGTTTCATGTCTGGTAGGTCAACCATGGAATCTATTTATCTTTTACGATGTGTAATGAAACGTTTTAGGATAGAGAAGAAGAATTTACATATGGTTTTTGTCGATCTGAAAAAGGCGTATGATTCTAT
>JAOVYX010019882.1:0-46944 GCA_035668315.1 Drosera spatulata
GAGGCCTCCCAGCAGCAGCTTGCGGCAGCCGCTTCCCAGACTTATATCGAGGTCGCAAGGCCACAGAAGGGAAGGGTCTACGGTATTGGGTCGGCTGCCACTCAGTTCTATCCGAAGAGCCAGCTGTCTGCAATCTCCAGGTCACAGTCACAGTCTGCTCGTGACTCAGGAGTATCGCAGGAGGTATAGACGTTGCAGCAGCAGGTTCTCACCCAGCAGCAGGTCATGGAACGGATGCAGGCTCAGATTGCCTTTTTGATGAGACAGATGAGCGCTAATCCCAATTCCACCTGCCAGGCGGAGGCTGACGCTGATACGTCTAGGTTCCCTCCGGGTCCAGACGATGATTCCTGCCCTCCGGAGCATCGACATCCCGGGTTAACCGGACATTGACATATGTACCTTTGTACCTTTGTAATGTAATAATGTAATGTATTTTTGAAATGTATTTTTCTATTCTATACGATTTTGGTTTGTTTTTTTGGAGATTTTATTCATAACATTATAATTTTAAACAGGTACTGCAGTAAATTTCTATAATTATTATTTATTTTTTTAATAAAAAATCACATTCTACGACGGATTCCGTCGTAGAAAGTAATTACTGTAAATCTTTATATTCATATTTGCGACGGATTCCGTGGCAGAACTATATTAAGTTTACGACGGAATCCGTCGCACTTATTTTATTATTTAATTATATTAATAAATTAGTTTAATGATAATTTAATTATTTCTGTGATGGATTCCGTCGCAATAGAATACAATTATTATTTAATTATTTAATTATATTAAAAAATTAGTTAATTATAATTTAATTATTTCTGTGACGGATTCCGTCGCAATGTATAATAAATTTAAAAAATTATGTTTTGCGACGGAAAAAATCAATCCGTCGCAATGTATCTTTGTTTGCGACGGATCCGTCACAAATTATCGGTTTTGTGACACCATTGATGACGACAGAATATTCCGTCGCAAATGCTTTTCTGCGACGGGCAAACTGATGCTGATTTTTGTAGTGTACATTTTGCTACTGTAGAAGCCTAACGAGAAATTAAAAGTTACGTATATACTTTTGAAAACATAAGGCAAAATCTGTTGTAGGGGCAGGAAATTATAATTAGTTAGTAGTGGCTGCAACAACTTCAGTTTGCAGTACTTTTAACTTTAGCAAGGTGCCTTCTTGCATAGTTGTATTTAGCGAACATAAGAAACTATATATAATGAGCTAACAAATGATGCCATTCCATTATACTCGACTCTTGACAAGAAAAGGTTGAAGTCACAAAATGCATGCCATAACTGTTAGGAAAATTCAAATTTGATAGAGGAAATGAGAAGGATTAGAGAAAGTATAGAAAATCGCTTTGAGTCGTAGTAATCTACTATCTTTAAGATGTTATTTGTTTCCATTCGTATAGAATTTGTTAAGATTACAGGCAAATCGTTTTCCGAAATATAACAAAGCCTCATCGAAGATCAGTGGATAGCAATTTCATGATCTCCAAAAAACTCCATCCCGAAGTTGATGATGTTAATTTCCTTGTCTCTCAAACAGACAAATAAAAAAGAAGGGAAAACTCTGTTTCTCAAACAAACAGAGAATATGAATAAAGAACAGACTCACTTTATAAAGATCTCAAAAAATATGACTTTTCACTAAAAATCACATCTTAAAATTGATTTATTTAAAGAATACTACTAACATATCTTTATGTAAATAAAACATAAAAACATATGTTTCAATAAAAGATAGGATTCTATAAAATATACTTTTTTGTCAAAACATTATGAAACTCATGCTACATTATATACGATCAAATTATTGTACTAAAGTACAACAATCCCCCACTTTTGATCATAATATATATGATTCTCTAATCCACATCATCGCGACAATAACATGCATAAGAAAGGTGTCACATAGATTAAACATCCCTTTAATGTAAGATCTTCAAAATCACATCGAATTGATTGGTGTCTGCAGATTAAACCAGGAATCCATATGACATGACCAGAGTCACCATACACATGAAATCATCTAGTTTTTTTTAAGAAGTTTATCACGCTCGAGCACTATTAAAGCCATGTGCTTCTCCCCAGGTCTCGTGAACCTTCTACAAAGCAAACCATTTGTCCTTCAAGAAGCGGTACATTTCTATGTTCATATAGGTGAGGTTTTGTGCCTCCGTTACTAGAGCACATTAACAAACCTCATTAAGAGTTATAAAACTTAACCATAAAATGTAACAGAATCATATTCTTTTCTTCTTTAGGGTAAAACTTACGACAATACAACAATCAATCATAACAACTTGTTTTTATCAAATTAAAACCAAAGGATATGGGTATTCCCTAAATTTGGGTTGGGTTACCATCTTTACTGGTTTTCAATGGTTTGAGCCACATTCCTCTTTTATTGCTTTATCCCTTTGACGGGTTAGTAAGAGAATTAGTCAATTAATAATTGACTTATAAGTCTAGACTTAATATTTAAACGTGCCTCCATGCACTTGATATTTTTCTTTTTCACTATCACAATATAGTGATATATAGATATAGGTTTAAGACACAACTTAGTGTCTATCAAGCCTCATTTGCTTCCAACATGAAGCAATGGCATTCCTCATTAGAAATCATATAATAATGCAATTCTCTTCTAATGATTCAACTTTCTTCCCGAATTTAACATCTTTTTCGATGTTACGAGACATCCTTCCTAATGTTCAAGTAACATTCATCTCGATATTATTAAATAATATATACCCCCACTATTTAAGACAAACTTGAAGTTTAAGGGGTGTATCACTTTTGTTAGATTTAGATTTCATAAGATAAGACATCAAATCAATTCTCGATCCATATCTTTCAGTATTTGATATCATTGATGTTTGAAAATCTAAACATTTCATCAATATGAGAATAATCTTGCACCATGGCTTACAACCTTTATCTCGTTCTCGCTCTTCCTCTTCGATTCAAGCAAGTCGACCATTTATTCTTCTACAATATAAAAAGCTTCCTTCTATTCAAAAGGCTATTCACAAAGCATGCATCAAATCCCACGCTTGGAATTATCATTATTGGTCTCAATTACATTATAATGACATACAAATTTGACACAATCCATTGCATAAATCAACGGGAACACTTAATTCCCATAAAAGTGGTCTATGCTAACATGCAGATTAACTTGATATTAGTAACAGGCTTCACCGCCTAAAACAAGTTATCAATGCCCTGCTGTATTATTCATGGTCTCATATGAAATACCCCTACTCAAAGGCGTCTTCTTATTAAAGAGGTATTGCATATATGAACTTGAAAGTCTATCATTAACTTTCATCAAATAACCATGAATATTTAAACAAGAATATTTTTACATAATATTCACATAAAACAGCAGTGATATAATTTCATTTTCTTCAATCTAGATATTCAAGACACATCATGACTTTGTCTTTAGAAAAACCAAATAATTCAACATGATTATCCACTACAAAATAAACATGAATTTCGATCGCAAACACCAGTCGCTAAAATGCTGGTCGTTAATTATATTAGCAATCGTTTGTATATCGATCGCAGAATTAACGACCGAAATTTATACAGTCGCAAATGATATTAGCGACCGATTTGATCACTAAAATTTATTCCCGGTTTGATTTTTCCAGTACACTTAGCAAAAGACCTTATTCCAAGTACCTAAAACCTGGTTTGCTGAAATTAACGACGAGATACAAAATTTGACCCAAACCACGTTCAAACCACTTCAAACCCATCCATCCAACCTCCCACATCCACAATTCAACACCAACAAGTGAAAGTACACAAAAACAACATGAAAAAAACACAAAAAAGATATCAAACTAATCGTTTATTTTACGAAAATTAGGTATGAAACCAAAAACTGTCAGGAAAATACATCAAATTAGATAAATGATTATGCCTAGAAACCATGGATCTGCTCTGGAGGACATGGAGGTGGCGTTGGCGATGGATCATGAGAATCGTCCCGACGACGATAAAAAAAACTCCTCTTCCGCACGGGAACATCATCTGGGTCATCCTTTTCATCTGTGCCTTCAGAGCTGCTACCTCCTCCTTCAGTGAAAGAACCTCGGAGCGATCGACGGATGTTGATACTCTACTGGCTAAGGATCGCATCTCCTTGGGATAATACATCGAGAAGGTCGATCCGAGACCATATACGTACCCCTTCTTGCATCCCACTGCGTCGAGGTACGCATGGCTGATGAATGTGCGCTCCTACTCCGGAGCGAGCTGAGTCCCCGGCTTCTGCATGGCCAAAAACTCATCCACCACAGCACGACGAGCTCTAAACTCTGCCTACAAATATAACAAAAAAAAAAGGACAAAGAAATTAAACTAAAAAAACTATCAATTAAAATAAAAAAAACTTAATCAAAAATAAATGTAAAAAATTTAACTTACCGTCACTCCCTTAATCTTGTCATCATAGAGCTACATCTCCTCACCCGATGTCGACACAACGCCTTCATTCTTGTGTGTATGCTCGAACACCTCTGCCTCATCGAGCATCCTCTTCAGCGTCTCACCCTAGGTTAGGAATTATATTTTTACTAAACACATTAGACAACAAAGAAATAGACAGAACTACTTTTAAAAGAATTTACAATAATTTTTTTTAAAAAAAACACTAACTTATCAGTTTCTTGGTCACATGGACCATAGACACACTTTCTTGTGTATGTTTTGCCTCGTCTTTGCTCCTGTTTTTCTTTGCTTGCTAATCCTTAAACGCCTGTGAGTTCCACTTGATTTCCAGCGCACCAAGCGAACCCTCGTCAACCCAAGGAAAGACGCCCCCTTTGTGCACGGTCTGACAGGTCTTGTACAGGATATCTTTCGCCCTCTTCCACGTCGTCGTCTCCCACTCTCTCCTGACGTGCTCCGTCAGCTCGTGCCTCAACCAATAAAGGTCCTACACACAAAGTTAAAAAAAAAAAAGATATATGCAGTCATCAATAAAACAATACAAGACACGAAATGAAATGAATATTTTAAAAATTGAAAGAGTTTTTTAAACTTATTATGACCCCCCCCCCCCCACACCCACACACACACATCTTATCCCTGACCCACAAAGACACCTCCCTCTAATATGTCCATTCTCTTTGAAATCAGCTCTCAAAGGAGACGGAGCAGCTGGACTCGACACTATGATGATCAAACCTGAACAGTATATAAAAAAAATATTTAATCCAGTTAAATTTTAAAGGTTTGAAATAATTTGAAACTAAACTTATCATAGGCCAGCGGGATCTAGAACTGTCGTAACCGTCCATCCCTAACATACTCAATCCCCTCAACTCCCTAAGCAGATGAGTGTGATGATGAAAGATACGAAGAGGCAGACAGTCCAGCAGCTGGTGATATGGATGGCCGGAAAACTGGTGATTTAGAAGGACGGGGAGCTCGTGACGTGGAAGGGCGGGGAGCTGGAGTAATTCCAAATTTCAGCTAGAGTACGTATGTAGGAATTGTTTGAGGTTAAAAATACGTGTAATTAAGATATGGATTTATACCTTTGAAAAGGGTACATCCATGTGTAGTGAATCAGTCCGACAATTTTAGCCTCATTGGGAAGATGCAAAGGTAAGTACTCCATAGAGTTGAAAAATACACGAGGAAACAATCTTTCTAGCTTATATAAAATCTCAGGAATCTGCCTCTCCAATCGCTGTATATCTTCACGATGAACAATATTACAACAAAGCTCTCTCAAAAATGAACTGAGTTCCATTAAGGCACTCCACACATGATTGGATTGAAATAGCTTCTTGAAGGCAACAGGAAGCAATCTCTACATTATCATATGACAATCATGGCTCTTTAGTCCCTTCAAACACCATTCATTCTCACGAACACAGCGTCTTAGATTGGATGCATATCCATCTACAAACCTCAGCTTCTTGTACCATTCACACATCTTGCTTGCCTCATTTTTTACAACATAAGAGGCTTTGGACATGACCTCATGTTCTAGGCCTCTCCTATTCCTCATGGTCCTCAAATGCAACTTCGGACGGTTACAATATAGCTTGATGTCTTTCCTTGGTATAATTGTGTCTTTCGTCTTGCCCTTCATATCCATAACAGTGTTAAACACATAATCAAACACGTTTTTCTCAACATACATGACCTCGAGATTATGCCTGATTAACAATTTGTTCCAATACGAAAGGTTCCAGAAAATGCTCTGCCTGCTCCAATTGTGAGACACGTGGAAATCCTTAGGATCTGATAAAAATACACGATCACGTATCTCATCCCCATCATAAACATGGATTGGATCATCATACTCGGTCCTATTCTTCGAAAATTCAATTCTGTTAGCCCGGAAAGGATGATCGTAAGGTAAAAACCTACAATGACAGTCAAACCATGACTGTTTTTTCCTATGCTTTAAAGTGAAGGTCTTGGTATGCTCCATACAATAAGGACATGCTAATCTCCTAGTTGTGCTCCATCCCGACAACATTGCATATGCTGGAAAATCACTGACAGTCCACAGTAACGCAACCCTCATTTGAAATATCTGTACCCGATGAACATCATATGTCTCCTTCCCAACGCTCCACAAATACGTCAACTCATCAATCAAAGGCTGTAAGTATACATCTAGATTTCCTTTTGGACTTTTAGGCCTGGGAATGATCATGGAGAGCATCATGAACTCAGTTTTCAAGCACAAGCCAGGAGGAAGATTGTATGACATCAATATCACAGGCCAACACGAGTACTCCAATCCAGAATTATCAAAAAGGAGCAAATCCATCCGTGCATAATCCCAAGCATATATTTCTTAGATCTGCAAAGAATCAAGAAAACTCCTTATCTAGATGCTTCCAAGCCTCACTATCTGATGGATGCGACATCTGATCTTCAATGCTGTGCTTGGTGGAGTGCCAAGACATCGCCACGGCACTGTTCTTAGTCAGTTGTAACCTCGGAGTGATCGAAAAATATCTCAATACTTTCACAGCAACCAGTTTTGTCCTCTCAGTTTCTTCTTGTATTGAGATGCCCCATAAACGAAACATGACTCCAAACCAAAATCCCCCTTTCAGAACAACATACAGACATAATGACACACATTTATCTTCTGAACAGGTAGAGGAATGCCCCTCATCAGCCTATTAGTTTAGAACAACGTGTTCGTCATCACGTTATCTTCCGGGCATATATCCTTCAACATAGTAGCAATGGCTTCTGTCACCCTGTGAGGTATGTTGTACTCATATTTGATGTTCAACAACCTAGACGCGACCTCCAGCTGAGATAGTTTGAAACTAGGATACAACGACTCTCGTGCTGCATTCAACATGTCAAAGAACTCCCTGGAAGCAGGCGACAGATTGTCCTCGTCATCATTCCTATTCCCTACCATGCTCTCGAAGTTAGAAGCCCCAAAATCATCCGCCATCATGTTCTCATAGGAATTAATCCCGGATATTCTCGATGACTCACCCACTTCAATCTCATCATGAAAATTTAACCTTCAATATTCAGACAAAAAGCCGGACGTATACAAATACATCCTCACGACATCAACCAATTGATAGTCTCTATTCCAACACTTAATACATGAACACTTCAAGTATCCAGAATAGTTGAACGATTGATGTTAAACAGCAAACTTTATGAATTTTTCGACATTCCGAGCATACTTCTCACTAAAAAACCCGTCGATTAGTCGTTCACACATCCAAGATTTATCATACATGCATTATAAATTTGAATCCATCACTCTGTCCGCAAAAAAATCATAAATTCAAGTTTCACTAGTCAATAATTTTTGTATTTAAGGAATAATTACTGTTCATAAAAATTTTTGATCTGCTAAAAAGCTTAACTAATTTAGGTATAATATTCTTATATTTGTTTTTAATTAAAAAAAATCAAACCCAAACTTGTCCAACCAACACCATCGCCCAAACCATTTAACTTCATCGTATATAATTTTTGTGTTTTAAGGAATAATTACAGTTCATAAAAATTTTCAAACTATTCTATCCCATGTATATATAGTTATTTTTTTTCCACTACAAAAATTAACTAATTTAGGTACAATCTTCTAATTTTTTTTTTTAATTAAAAAAAATTCAAACCTAAACCCGTCCAACCAACACCATCGCCCAAACTATCCAACTCCATCACCCAAAACTGTCGTCCCATAACATTCCCAAAATCACCAATCGGACAATTCATCAAATATGCCATCTATGATAGTGCTCAAACACAATGTACTTCATCAAATCAACCATAATTCAAACCATGTACATCAACCAACCAAAAAATCAAATCAAATCCGATCGGAGCTAAATCAAACCTAAACCATCCAACCAACTCAATCACTAACCCCCCATCTAACTCAATCACCCAAAATATAGCCCATAAACATTCCCAAAATCACCAACCGACCAATTCATCAAATACGCCATAGTCTATGATATTGCCCAAACACAACCAAGTTCATCAAATCAACCCATAAATCAAACGAAATACATCAACCAACAAAGTAATCAAATCAAATTGTAACTTAAATCAAAAATTAATCAAAGCAAGAGATTAGGGTTTAGAAAATTTTTTACATTGATGAAACTTTTAGGTTAGGATTTTGAGAGATTTAAGGAACTTGAGGTGCGGGTGACTGCCGGAGCTCGGCCCTCAGCTCGTCGGACTCTTATGAATGTGGTCGGAGCTTGGTCGGAGGTGGGGGAAGGTGGCAGGTTGCGGGAAGGTGTTGAGAAGTTGGTGGGGCTGTGGATAGATGGTGGCGGCGGCCGGGGGGTTAGGCCGGAGGTAGTGTTGGTGGCCGCAGGGTTGAGGTGACGGTGGTGTGGTGGTGAGGTGGTAGTGGCGGTGGCCGGGGGGGTTGGGGGCGACAGTGATGGGAGGAAGTTATGTGGTGACGATGGTGGGAGATGGATCGGGGACGGTGGTGGTTGAAAGTCCGGTGGTGGTGGGGGTGAAAGGAAGGGTGGTGGTAACAGTGGGGGTCGGGACGGTAGTCCGGTGGTGGCGACGGTCGGAGAAGGAGAAGGAGAGTTTTGGGATGTTTGAAAAATGAGGAAAAAAGTCTGAGCTGTTGTTGTCTGTATATAACAAGTTAACGACCGATTCGGTCATAAATTAATATTAACGACTGAAACGATCGTTAATTTAACGATCGTTAATTTAACGATCGTTAATTTAACAACTGTATTTTTTTCGATCGCTAATTAAATGAACGATCGATGCGGTTGTAAAATTAACGATCGAAAATTTAATTCGGTCGCAAACAACCTGTTTTTTTAGTGATCTTAGTGACTATCTATGAATAAAGAAAAGCCAACAGAATATATCTTAAGTCGTCAATCAAAATTACGCGATATAGAATCCATTTTTTTTTTTTTTAAATAACAGTCATGATGTTTCAAATTCAACTGTTCGAAGCCATCGTCATTTTGATGCAACTAATAGAACAGTACGGAATCTTTTAAATTTGATGAAACCCTACTACTCCAATCTTAAAACAGCCTTCAAAATCAAACTGAATATTCTGAACTGAATTTCATCTCATTCTTTTGAATCCGACAGAAAATAACGTCTTCTTTCATTTCGAAGAATCCCAACTTTTCAATATCTGCGATATTCTTTTCTTGGTTTGGAATGATCACAACTTTTGTACCATTAATATTATAAATTTTGTTTGATTCAAATAGGCAAAAGTTATAGCCTTTGTTATCACAACGGCCAAAACAAAAATCAACAGATTAGTTACCGTTTTGAATCTCAGACAATTTCAGTTGTCACGGTTATATCATCAGATATTCACAACACATGAGAGTCAAAACTTTTAAGTGATATAAACGTACTTGCCATTGATCCTTCCACACCGGATATATAAATATTCAAGTGCATAGAATATAGAATCAGATTCGCATGTGCCCTGCTTCACTTCTTCCTATATATCACCATCAGATATAAAATAATCGACATCCAAGGCAAAGAAAGATTTAGAATATCCGTCCAAGTTTAAAAGAATCACGTCAAGAGAAGCACTTCCAACCATAAAGAATCCAACGTCTTCTTTTCCCAGTGCAGTACCGAGAAAACCACAAGCCTTGTCATGGATAATAACAGTTTAATACTTTTCCATGATCACATTCTTCCCCTCAATCAAGTAACGTCTTAGAATGGTCAGGAAAAATTCAAATTTGATAGGGGAAATGAGAAGGAGTGGAGAAAGTATAGAAAACCGACTTTGAGTCGTAATAATGTACTCTTTCTAAGACGTTAATCGTTCTCAATTGTATAGAATTTGCTAAATTTATAGACAAATCATCTCTTAAATTGGATAGCAATTCATGATGACAGTTGCTACAAAAAACAGGCTGATTTATGACCGTTATATTGATGACAGTCGCTAATTTAACAACGAGAAAGTGTAAAGTGGTCGCTAATTATATTTTATGATGGAAAACTTTTTTGGTCGCTAAATAGCGACAAAAAACCATCTACGATCATTAATTAACGACGGCAAAAGTATTTCGGTTGCAAAATGTTATTTATCGAGATATCAGAGCTTCTTCCCCATTTCATTTTTCCATTTTCCCCAAACCTATCGTTCCCGGCCGTCCAACATCTTCCACCACCGTCGTTTAACACCCAACCTCGACCACCATCGCCCCTCGGTTGCCCCCTCGTCGTCCACCACCACCACTAACGTCCCCTACCACCAACGCCAATGAATTCCACCAACGTCCACTGCCGCGATCGATCCCCATCCACCACCACCAGATCCCAGCCAACATCCTCTCGGTCGTCCGGTTGCCCCCCGTCGGCTAATTGTCCCGTCGTTCAACGACAACCATCATCGACCAAACCCCATAAACCTATCACTAAAAGTATAACACTTCAAAACCTTATCTTTTAATTGTGTTAGTTTCAATTTGATTTTTGTTAATACTATTTAGAACATTGGATTTTTATGAATTGATGTTGGAGGTTGGAATATTGATTCTTGATTGGTTTGGAGAAATCGAGGGTTTATCTCGATCCGGTGAGATAGGGTGATGTTGATGTCGTTGCTGGCGGTCGCTGCAAACAAAATATATATTCCAAGTTTCTATAATTTTTCTCAATAATATTGCCCGCGTAAGACTATGTTTGCATTATGTTGTGAGAAGGGGACACGATGACATAAGAATAGTAAGAGGTGTAGTTATAGGATAATAAAACAAAAGTGATGCTAGGAAATACCAACTTGTTTTTCTTCTTTTTTCTGATCACTTCCAAAACAACGTCAATAACAATTGAGTTAATCTCATGAATTGAGTCTAAATATCAAAGAGATGTTCATAATTTTATCACTATCGTGAGCAACAAAGAGAATGATTCTCCAAAGTTTCACGAAAACATATATACATGCTTCAGCATGAACTTTTTTTGCAGGAATTATCAACACATTTTTTGACACTCTCGCGTCGAATATCCTTTTTATAATTGACCGCAGGTGATATATCATCACAAAACACATCAGGATCGCGCCGATAGTTATATACATCAGGATCGTGGTTACGTAGCTTACGGAAGAGGAAGTACTCGATCGATACCGGAATTAGCAAAGTCAAGGCTCAACAGTACACACTCTCTAATTATTTCTATAAAATTCAACCCATCTCTTCCTTTCCCTTTCAGCATATACAAATTGCCAAATAAAAAGTCGTCATATCCAATATCTTAGGCTCTATCATGAAGGTTTCATCTGCTACAGCTGTTCCTATCATATTAAGCTCAACGAATTCACAAAATAATTCCTATCATTTTACAATTAAACTAACTTGCACCAGACAACTTGGGCAACAAACACACCCTCTCTTTTTTGCAACATTATTGACCAACTCTCCCTTTTTCCTATAAATACATGCTATCCATCACCTCATTCTCCTCACTTTTTTCCATGCTTCCCTTCAAAAGCCCTTGTTGCTTCAATCTCTCCTCTCCTCATGGATAACCCAATGAAACCAAGAGTTAACTCCACCTTTAGACTTGCCTACGATCGCGGGTAAATTAAACCTCATCGATCGATCCATTCATTCCCTTCGAAACCCTCTTTCTCGTCGTCCCTTTTCATCGATCTAGCTAAGACAACTAGTCTTAGTTTTGAGGTTGATCTTTTCTCATTCTTTTCTTAGAGCTCATTACTAACTTTTCCTACAAGGAAGTGAAAATGGACACCTTGAAGAAGAAGTGGAAGGGAGCCTTGACTAGGACTAGATCGGGCGGTAGGCAACAATCTCGTCAGCCAGATCCTAACAATCTCCACGTAACAACACGCTGCCATCAGATGGCGCCACAGGGATGCTTCTCGGTCTACGTGGGACCCGAGAGGCGGAGGTTCGTGGTCAGGATCAAGAATGCTAGCCATCCATTGTTCAGGATGCTGTTGGAGGATGCTGAGCTAGAGTATGGCTACACAAGCGAAGGGCCTCTGATCTTGCCTTGTGATGTAGAGCAGTTTTGCAAGGTCTTGGCTGAGATGGATAGTGATGATACTGATCTCATCTACCCTTCGGGTTGTGCCATGAGTCTCGGATCTTACAGCCCTTTGAGCCCTTCAAAGTTGCTCAGGATCAATCAATTTTAACTGTACATACACGTCGTATGTCATGACTACTTGTCTTTGCGTGCAACGGTGTAGTATTTCATCTAGCTAGGTAGAATATGTAGCTAGAAAGTGCAAATATTCTACATCCGAAAAGGATATGGACATGAAATAAGTTGGTCAGTGTATTATTAAGAAAAACTCTTCGTGATTCCTATCACTCCAATGAAAAGCTCCAGAAACCACGAAGAACATTTTATAATATGAAGCACATGGATTTGATACTTTAAAAGCGTAATTCATGTAAAACATCGGAGGCCACATGAAACATGAACTAATCGCATGTAACTTGACATTTAAATAACTAGCCGATGGATCGGGATCATACATGCATATTCAAAGCAAGTTGCGTGAAGGTAGAGTTGGTCATTGCATAATGGAGCAAGATGCAGGAGAAGAATAAGGTAGAATAAGTATGGGTAATTCCCAAGACAACTTACAAAATTCAACTCAACTTACTTTCAAAGTACTTGGGCTCTTCTCTTCAAGAGTATTTGATGCAGCAGTATAATATTTGAGGCAATATTCCTAAAAGATAAGAAAATGGAAAATAAATATTGCTGAAGTCAACTTTGAAAGTTTCAAATTCCCTGTACAATTTACAGAACACCTTGCCCGTTCACCCAAGTGTACGAAATCATGCCTCCATTCCTTTCCTTTTCTTCTCATTTTGGAACTCTACAGCTTAACTTAGTTATAGGCATAACCAACTTGATTTTAGTAGTCGATCTACACCAAATGGACCGCCTAAGTCTTTCCTCCATATATATGTGGAATATACATCGCAATCGATATCTATTCCTATACGTACACACAGATAAACCACACCCTGTATAAACCTTACTCGATTCGAAAAATGTTCCTACATCCATACAAGACTCTAGAGCCTCGATCACTGCCCGCTTTCTTCACCCGCTTGTTAAGGGGAATAACGAAAGGAGTTGACTTAGCCAGGTCAACAAACAAGTTGTTACCAGGTTGCGAAACCGTGTTTTACGTAAACTTAATCTGAACTCAGACGACAAATAAACATACTAGAGTCTAGGCCATCATACACTGCATGCTCAATCCGTCTACTCCTCCCCAGGGGAAAAACGAAAGAAGTTGACTTATGCTGTTACAAGGCTAACGTCCTTTTGGATTACAGCCACCATGCACGTCCACTCATAGTGGACGGATGCCGCCTACCACTACCTCAACCACTAACAGCACCAGCAGATCATCAATGGTCTAATCAGATAAACGAAGAATTTCATGTATATATAGGCGATAGAGATCAGAACCTGGGACTTCAGCAATTGAGAACAGATTGACAGACTACCGTTGTGTTTGTCGTCGACTGTGACTTACATGCCAAGTGATGAATCAGTAGCAGGGTCACGATCATCATCATTCTGAAGAAACATAGGTATATAGTCAAATACGCGATCTTGCATATATAGCACACAATGTGATTACACTGAAACCATGAATACAGCCAGTCACAGGTGCTACACAGGTCCATGTCTGCTTCATAACAAGTCCTAATGAATATTCCTTCCAAAAAAAACACATAGTAGAAGAATGCTAATGGACAGTTTTACAAACGAGACTGAAGATCACTTGAAAGAGCAAGAGGCCTTGAATCAATATCTATGTTACAAGCAAAAATGTTCTAGACATTCTTCCACATAAGCTCAAAGGGCCGACCATCAGGATTAAAAAAAGCTCCAGATAACCGTGATTCTCTGCCAGCAACGGTAAGTAGCTGCAAAATTGTACAACAGGCATCAACTGTTAAATCTTCACCTACAGCTATGTATCATCAGTGCCATCTGTACTGTTGGTTTCCTTGGGTCTACTCTGGCTATTTATCCTCATCGGCTTCTTTATCTTTATCTTCGCTTTCATTCTCTTCATCTCCATCATCTTCGTCAACCATGTCGCTCATTGCTTCAAATACTAATTCCTTCACCTCATTTTTCCTCGCTGTTAGGTCCAAGCCAAAATGGGTACCTAGGAAGGACGTTGAACATAACATACACGGTTATCAATGCCGGACAAAAAGCCAGAGAATCAACTTATCCAACCACATTATAACCAAATAGTCCAATATGGAACTAAGAAAATAGGTATCACAGAAACCAACAAGTGCGGCGTGCAATCACATCAGTCCAAAATATACAAGTTGCTAGTGGGATTCCCTTTCCGTGAGACCCACGCACAATCAATCTCACAGTTTTAACCACAAAGAAAAGTAAAAGATGGAACAATGACACACTAAAAGTAAAAGAAAAGAAAGATAATTTTAAGCATTGTACTTGGAGAAAAACGAGAAAAATCGAGAAAAAAAGAGACGCACGAATTACAGTCATGCATGAGCTTCCAGCAAAATGCGGTGGAAAAAAATTTACAACAACGTCCTCAATCGCCTATAAATAGACACAAGGAGCATCACAAATAGATATAACACACCAAACACAAAAAACAACATCAAAAGAGTTAAAAAAAATATCCAATTTAGGGTATTGAGGGGTATCCTCTACGGATATAATTTTATTCCGTTAGAGAAAAAAATTAGTAAAAGTTATCCTGGTGATTGTAATCCCCTAGCACAGTGTAGGGACGATATTTATAATGCCCCTCACTAATGGATATTTTGATACCACAACGGTCTCGTGATTTTTTATCCTTTTGTATTGACTGCATAGTTTAAAAACAACACAAAGTATCATTTCTTTCTTCCCTGCACATAAAAGAAAAAATATACTCAATCTTTTGCATACAGATGTCTGCTCTATGACAGAAAGATCTCTAGGTAATGCATACTATTTTGTCACTTTCATAGATGACCATTCTAGAAGGGTTTGAATCTGTGTCTTGAAAACAAAAAATCAGATACTAGATATGTTCAAGGAGTTCCATGCCAGAATGGAAAGAAAAACTGAAAGGAAGCTCAAGTGTATCAGAGCAGACAGCGGTGGTGAGTACAGAGGTCCATTCGAGGAATACTGCAGGAAACATGGCATCAGGCTTGAGAAGACGATTCCCAAGACACCTCAGCAGAATGGAGTCGCAGAGAGAATGAACAAAACTATCTCAGAGAAGATCCGCTCTATGCTCTCTCATGCGAAACTCCCTAAATCGTTTTGGGGAAGACGCTACTGACAGCTGTTTACTTGATCAACAATTCCCCTTCAAGTCCTTTGAATGGTGATATTTCAGAAATGGTTTGAAGAGGAAAAGACGTGTCCTATCAACATTTGAAGGTGTTTGAATGCAGAACGTTTGTGCACATCCCCAAGGATGAACGCTCTAAGCTTGATGGTAAGACAAAACAGTGTATATTTCTTCACTATCCTAGTGAAGCATTTGGTTTCAGGATATGGGATCCAATAGTCAGAAAGATCATCCGAAGTAGAGATGTTATTTTCTTTGAAAATCAGACCATTGAGGACATCGAGAAGCCAGGCAAGTCCAAAACCATAACAGATATCCCAATAAACTTGGATCCACTTCTTCCTCCGGCACCGGAAGGCCAAGGGGGAGATATACAGGATAATCTCGATGATGAGGAAGCTGGTGTTGATGTTGATGACCCAGAACCATCAGAGCCACAGGAAGAACCAACTCCAGTACAACCACCAACACAACAAGGTAAGCGACACTTTACAAGAGAACGCAGACCATCCACTAGATATCCTGATACAGAGTATGTGATGCTGACTGATGGGGGAGAACCAGAGAGCTACAGGAAAGCCATGTCAGATCCACATAGCGATCGTTGGTCGCAAGCCATGCAAGAAGAGATGCAATCCTTGCATAAGAACCACACATTCGAGCTGGTGAAATTGCCTAAGAACAAACGTGCGTTAAAGAACCGATGGGTCTACCGCTTGAAGACTGAAGACAAAAGCTCACAAACACGTTATAAGGCTCGATTGGTTGTGAAAGGGTTCAGTCAAAAGAAAGGCATTGACTTTGATGAAATTTTCTCCCCACTTGTTAAAATATCTTCTATCAGAGTTATGCTAGGATTAGCAGTCAACATGGATCGCGAGATCGAACAACTTGATGTGAAGACAACTTTCCTCCACGATGACTTAGAGGAAGAGATATACATGGAGCAGCCTGAAAGGATTCAGGTCGAAGAGAAGGAGAACCTCGTTTGCAGGTTGAAGAAGAGCATATATGGTTTGAAACAGACACCTCGACAGTAGTACCGTAAGTTTGAGCCCTTTATGGTGGACAATGGGTACAAGAAGACGTCATCAGACTCTTGCGTCTTCATTCAGAAGTTCGTCGATGGTAACTTCATTATCCTACTGCTCTATGTTGATGATATGTTGATTGTCGTCCGGGATACTAAAAAGATCGCTGTTTCGAAGAAAACTCTTAGCAAATCCTTTGCGATGAAGGATTTGGGTCCTGCTAGGCAGATCCTAGATCCTTGGAATGCAAATCTTTCGTGATAGAAAAAACAGGAAACTATGGCTATCGCAGGAACGATACATCGAGAAGGTATTGGAAAGGTTCAACATGAACAAATCCAAACCAGTTAACAGTCCACTTGCAAGTCGCTTCAAGTTATCAACGAAACAGTGTCCCTCAAGTGAGACGGAGAAGCAGGAGATGTAGACCATTCTGTATGCTTCAGCTATTGACAGCTTGATGTATGCTATGCTATGTACCAGACCCGATATTGCCTATGCAGTTAGAATTGTGAGTAGATTCCTTTCTAATCCAGGGAAAGAGCATTGGACAACAGTTAAATGGATTCTGAGATATCTTAGAGATACGTCTAAGTTATGTTTATGTTACAATTAAGGAAAACCTGTATTAGATGATTATACAGATGCAGACATGACCGGAGATACAGATTCTCAAAAATTTACCTCGGGATATATGACAACCTTCGCAGGGGGAGCAATGTCATGGCAGTCAAAATTACAGAAATGTATTGCTTTGTCTACTACAGAGGCAGAGTATATTGCAATCACTGAAGGTAGTAAAGAAGTGCTATGGATGAAGAACTTTTTGTTAGAGTTGAGATTACAACAGGACAGGTATAGACTCTTTTGTGATAATAAGAGTGCTGCTCACCTTGTCAGGAATCCAACTTTTCATTCGAGGTCGAAGCATATTGATGTGAGATATCACTGGATACGTGATGCATTAGATCGAAAGCGATTTCAACTTGAAAAGATCCATACTGACAACGGATCAGATATGATGACGAAGACCTTACCCATGGAGAAGTTTGACTTTTGCAGACAACAAGCAGGTATAGCGATGGTCCCCACCGTTCGGGAGAGGCAGAATTGCTAGTGGGATTCCCTTTCCGTGGGACCCACGCACAATCAATCTCACAATTTTAACAAAGTAACCAAATGAAAGTAAAAGGTGGAGCAATGGCGCACTAAAAGTGAAAGAAAAGGAAGACAATTTGAAGCATTACACTCGGGGAAAAGCGAGAGAAATCGAGAAAAAGGGAGACGCACGAATTACCGTCATGCATGAGCTTCCCAGCAAAAGGCGGTGGAAAAATTTTTTAGCAACATCCTCAATCGCCTATAAATAGGCACAAGGAGCATCACAAATAGATATAACACAGCAAACACAAAAACAACACCAAAAAAGTTGGAAAAATACCCAATTTAGGGTATTCAGGGGTATCTTCTACGGGTATAATTTTATTCCATTAGAAAAGAAAAATTAGTGAGAGTTATCCTGATGATTGTAATCCCCTAGCACAGTCTAGGGACGATATTTGTAATTCCCCTCTTCAGTGGATATTTTGATACCGCAACGGTCTCGTAGTTTTTTATCCTTTTTTAAGGTGTTTTCCACGTAAAATTTTAGTGTCGACTCTATTTATTTTTGGGCTATTTATTTATCCCATTTTTAATTACGCGACGAAGGAAAAATGTTGGGCAATTTCCACCGCACCTCACACTGACTTTTTCCAACACAAGTATCCACAGAAACCACGTAAAAATCTCAGTTCTAGCTGGGAGCCATATCACTTATTGCCTCCCACAACTGACTAAAGCAGAACCCAACCATGTTATCTATTACAAGAGCGCCTCTGGTCCAGTATCTATTCTGTTCTTGATAATATGTTGTACTTTCTACTGCAAAGCCAGTCTAGTTCCGCATACCAAACACAAGTACATTACCAAGCCGATTGCCATACCCAGCTCGACAATGTTAAGAGTATCACAGCCTCATTTAGCAAGGAGCATAACCATGAAACTTATTTCTAGTTAAAATATCATGGAATGATTAAAAATTCATTCTTTTATCAATAAGCTGCTTATTAACACAGTAGTTTCATGTAAATCTCTATAGCTTCCATCTTATTAACACAGTTGGGGAAGGGGGTGGGTGCAGGGATGGATTCACAGAAGTTCGAAAAATATTTGATTTGAGACATACCAAGCTGCCCAAGAAGATCACCAACAGTTGCCTGCAGGAAAAAAATGTCAGAATGGTGAGAGAGAAATTCAAAAGTTGACTTCGACTAAAGAAAATGGAAACAAATCAGTCGGTTGCTTACCATATTGATGTCTATTTCTTTCAAAATATTTACTACTGCATCAAATAGTTGTCGTCTGCTAGGTTGCGCCTTTTCTTTCTTGCTGATAATCCAGTCCCCTGAACAGAAGTAAAAAGCCATATTCAGAACTCTCAAAGAGATGTTCCAAAGAATTGTAACATAATCATCTCAAGAGAGCAAGAGTTCCTTGTCCTGCATAATGGTAATGGACAAAAGAGGAAGTAATGCTTCGAACTACAGCAACTGATACACGACAATAGTCAAGTAACAAAAGCTTCAGATGACAAGGGTCGTGATCCTATCAGAACTGGACAAGGATGTGCATGCAATTAAGGGGAAAAAAGAAGAAGCATGAAGCATATTCTGACTTTGGAACTAACAATTCACATTGCACCTCCAAGATATAACACAAGATGTAAATTAAGCGATTTAAACACCAAAAGAGAAACTTCAGTCTATCAAAAAAAAAAAAAGGAACAACTTTAGAGTAAGATGCATTACCTGCTTGCTCCTTAGTAGTAGCCGTCGCTGAGGACTTGCTTGACTGCTGCTTGCTTTTGTCCTCCTGCTCCGTTGCAGTATCCTTTTGGGCTTCACTTTTGACCTTTGCCTTCTTACTCAAAGAGCCTGCTTCACGACATTGCAGGGTAGAAGACAAGATGTAAATCAAGCGATTTAAACACCAAAACAGTAACTTCAGAGTAAGATACATTACCAGCTTGTTCCTTAGTAGTAGCCGTTGCTGAGGACTTGCTTGACAACTGCTTGCTTTTGTCCTTTTGGTCCTTCGCAACATCCTTTTGTGCTTCACTTTTGACCTTTGCCTTCTTACTTGAAAAGCCTGCTTCACGAGATTGCAGGGCAGAAGATAGGAGGTAAATCAGGCGATTTAAGCACCAAAACAGTAACTTAAGAGAAAGATGCATTACCAACTTGTTCCTTGGTAACAGCCCTTGCTGAGGGCTTGCTAGACAGCTGCTTGCTTTTGCCCTTTTGGTCCTTTGCAGTATCCTTTTGGGCTTCACTGTTGGCCTTTGCCTTCTTACTCGAAGAGCCTGCTTCACGAAATCGCAAGGCAGAAGATAAGATGTAAATCAAGCGATTTAAGCACCAAAACAGTAACTTAAGAGAAAGATGCATTACCAACTTGTTCCTTAATAACAGCCGTTACTAAGGACTTGCTTGACGGCTGCTTCCTTTTGTCCTTTTGGTCCTTCACAGGATCCTTATGGGCTTCACTTTTAGCCTTTGCCTTGTTACTTGAAGAGCCTGCTTCACTAGATTGCAGGGTAGAAGATAAGTTGTAAATTAACCGATTTAAGACCCAAAACAAGACACTTCAGCGTAAGATATATGACCGGTTTTTTCCTCAGTAATAGCCGTTGCTGAGGACTTGCTCGACAGCTGCTTGCTTTTGCCCTTTTGGTCCTTCGCAGTATCCTTTTGGGCTTCAATTTTTACCTTTGCCTTCTTACTTGAAGAGCCTGCGTCACGAGATTGCAGGGCCGAAGATAAGATGTAAATCAACCGATTTTAGAACCAAAACAAGGCACTTCAGAGTAAGATATACTACTGGCTTGTTCCTTTGTTGTAGCTGTTGCTGAGAATTTGCTTGACTGCTGCTTGTTCTTGCCCTTAAGGTCCTTCTTTGCAGTATCCTTTTGGGATTCATTTTTTACCCTTTCCTTCATACTTGAAGAGCCCTCTTCACAAAATTGAAGGGCAGAAGATACAGGAGCCTTTTTAGATGAACTATTTTCCTTCTTCGTAGATTTAACTGCACTTTCTGAAGACTTGTCGTCAGCTCTTTTTTTATTTTCATTTCCTTCACCCACACGTTTCTTGGTGTTTCCTTACCTGTATTTTTCTTTTTATTTCCTTCACTCGCACTTTTCTTTTTGTTTCCAGATGCTTTAGCGCCTTTAGCTCCAGTCACCTCCTTCTTGGATGAACCTTTACGGCTTGTGATTTTTTCTTTGGGTTCTTTTTCCTACTTCTCTGAGTCTGTATCCTCCTTTTCACTCTCCATTACAGGTGTTCTGTCACAGTCATCTTCTGTAGAATCATCTGTTGTGTCCAACTGTTCATCTTTATTGCCAGTTTCAGTTTCTTCAGCAACCCTGGGAGTCTGTTTCTGTTTTTTTCAAAACCTTAGTTTTCTGCTTCTGCCAAAAAAAAAAAAAAAAAAAAAAAGAGAAAGAAAAAGAAAAAGAATAAAATAAAAGGAACAGGGAAGCTGGAGCAACTTCAAAGATTGATTCAATGACAACAGGGAAGCTGCAAGACAGCAGAGGATACATCAGATTGATTTTCACACAAACTCGAACATGTTCACGACTAACGCTCTTATAGTTGCAGAGCAATATGATGGTAGGAGCAGGATATAGTTTTATCGTTTTCTATATGATGGAGAAAAGACTGAAATAAGTGAACTCCGGAGAGTTGCAGTTTAGCATTCCAGTGAAAATAAATAAATAGCACCTAATATAGCATACCTTTACTGACTTTACACCTGAGCTCCCTAAAGAACTTGGGCTTTTGCTAGGTGTTCCCTTCCTCTTACGCTTTGTTCCCTTCTGCTAACAATGATTTAAAGAAAATATTATCAGAAACTTCAATGCGGTTCAACCCACAGATCATCAAACAGGATATTCCCTCTCACATATTCACCCAGCACCCACCGATAAATGAAAGAGTTCAAAACTTCATCTTTGAAGAATCAGCTCAATTCACCAAGGCAACAATTAAACATCCCAAGGTAATATCAAGAATCGTCAAGAAGAACCTGCTCCTTGTCAGCAAGCAAGACATCAGTTGTCGCATGAGGAGACTCTAAAAACTCCAATATCTTCAGGCACAGGGCTTCCTGGAATCAGACTAAGGAAATAAGAGCAATGATCCATCATAATTTTTTAGCGACTAATGTAAAGCCAAAAAGAAAATTTATGAAGAAAGAACAAAAAAAGGTATGAATGATGCATGGATGTGCTTCATCACCTTTGTAGCTTTGTTAATCGGTATATTGAGCACATCACAAAAATCCACTAATTTTTCCTTGATACATTTATCAAGCTTGTCCTTCACTTCAGTCCTCTGCTTTTCCTGGAGAGATGAACAATAAACCATATTGACTTGGCAATCACATATTTGTATTTGATAATACAATATTTACAACGAATCATCAGGAAATGATCATAGAATAAAATAGAAGACAGAGTCAATATGAATGGTCAACAGAAAAGGATCATGATCATAAACATGGCTAATGTTGTCCATGACAGGTGCATCAGCTTACCTGCAGAACTTGGATGTCAGAAATAATATTCAAGAACAGCACAAAGACCTCATATTCTTTTAAATAAACCATTGATATTGTTTTGCTTTACAGACTGAGATATAACTTCACTATCAAAGAGGTTGGAAGCATAATATGGGAAAATCTCTTTAGATTTAAGAAAAGGAAATTGCACTTAAGTAGCACAGATACCTCATTTTCAGTCCATACGAAGCCAGAAAACTTGCCAATATCTTTCTTCAGGTTATGTACCTAGCAATACATACAAAGAAAGGATCTTATGTAGCTCAACGAGGATATGAGTACCTAATGAGCAAGCTACAGATATAAAGCACAAAGGTAAGAGCAGCTCAAGGAGCAGTCTTAAAAGTACCTTTGCTTTTTTCCCAAACAAGATTGTGTGAAGTAACTGCAGGTTATCATCAGGTTTTCTCTTTGACAACTTCAAAGCCACTGAAACAGTGAACTACATCAGCAACGAAGCAGAGTAGTGTCCGCTAACAAAACACCAAGGTAGATATTCAGCCGAGTATAGAAAGCAGGGCAACTACAGAAAAACACTCTCCCTTGGCCATGAAGTATTCTTCTAAACACAAATCTACACACTGACACTAGTTGCTTGCACAACATATACGAAGGACAGTTGACCTTGAGTTTTCTTTCACATAATCCAATTCCTTTGCCGAGGTAGAATTCAATGTATAGCGTCTTAAATTTACCAATTTCGCGAGGTGTATTTTCTCGAGTGGAATTTTTCCAACACCATCATGAAGTTTAACATCTGAACTTATTTATTCTACCACACACTCTAAAGTTCAAGGATCATCTCTTGAAAAAGCTGCTTGGTTATAATTTCATCTCTTCCTCTTACCTTTCGATTCTTTAGACAACCCATCTAGATGTGGCTTCAGTCCTATCTCTAGCACTACAAGGCAACTACAAAATGAAAGAAAAACTCTCCTTACAGCCACGACTAAAGAATAAAATCAAAGACAACCGAATTGTCCATTTTACGTCAATCTGGTCATTTCTTCTAGCTAGAAACAGACTATCGTGCATCTTCAAGATCTATCATATAAAAATAAAATAGAAAATGTTTCCTCCATTCTTGGATGCTGTCCCACTCCGCTAATGAGGAAAAAGAGCCATGACATATGGAACTTTCTACAGTTCTACTGCATTTTCAATAAATATCAACAAGATGATAGAGAGTGCTATCAACACAAGATACAACGTGAAGATATCAAGAATCTAGATTCTAAATCGCATCAAGCACATCAAGTGATCAATAAACAGAACTATTACAAAAATAAGAAAACAAAATCTACCAACCAACACTCCACATACCATTGGGAATATCCTTGAGCGCGGTTCCACTGCCCTGAAAAACACACATAACCACACTCAGGCTACAATTCACTTCGCTGAGAATCGCACAATAAACAAGAACCAACAAAACCTAGAAGTACGAATTTCACCTTCGCAACTGCAAGCGGCTTACTCGTAGACGCCTTCGACGGTGGAAAAGTAATCATGTAGCGATCCACCTGTTTCCTCTCCCTAACCGACCTCTCAGTCGGCGTCATTGCTTCCTCCTCCTCTGCTACTTCTTCTTCTTCTCCATCACTGTCTTCATTCTCCTCCTCAACGTCTCCGTCGCCGTCTTCTTCCTCCTCATCATCGTCCCCGTCTCCGTCCTCTTTCTCCTCCTCCTCGGCTTCTTCTTCTTCTTCTACATCACTGTCTTCACTCTCCTCCTCATCGTCTCCGTCGCCGTCCTCTTTCTCCTCCGCCTCCGAGTCCTCTTCTTTATTCTCCTTGCCGGCAGTATCAGCAGCGGACTCGTCTTCTTGCTCGGAATCTTGCGAGTTCTTGTTCTCCTCTTCCGAATCGGTCGCCATTAAATCGATGACTTGAATGAGTGTTTCGAAACCCTAGAATTTGGGGGAAATGGGATGTACGGATCGATGAGAGTTAAGAAAGGCGGGAATCGAAGAGAGGGAAATTGGTGTGTTTTTAGGTTTTTTTTGGGGTTTTGGACAAAGAGAGAAATGGATGTGAACTGTAATTGGGATTTTGAGAATTCTGGGTAAAAGTGCTGGTGAGTGAAATTTTGGGAAGGCGGGCTAAATATGGAGTGGTGACTGGTGAGAGGTTTCAAAATTCCATGGGGCTTGGGCAAATTGGATGATGCTATTGCTAATGAATGATCAATCATGATGCTATTGCCAGTGAAGCTCTATTTTTTTCCCCTATTCGTTATATATAATAATATAATAAATTAATTTATAAAAAAAAATATATAAATATGATAATTTTATAGAATCTTTCATTTTTATATTAAAACTTTCACCTTTTTATAACATCGTCGCACTATTTTTTTATTTTTATAATCTCTATTTTACATAATATAATGCAAGTGCTCTTGAAGATGCTATTGTTAGTGAACCTTGTCACGTAATCTTTAAGATGAATTTAGTTTCATTTACTCTATAATAAATAATGTTTGGTTAAAGATTCGTATTTAAATTGGATGATATATTAAATTATACGTTCTTCATTTCATATTATATGCAATATTTATCTATTTAGATTGTCCCAAAATATGTGCAACATATCTCATTTAGTAACATTTTCATATAAAAGAAAATCAAAACAATCACCATATGTTACATTAGATCAATTATCTCCTCTCATATTTTTATAATAAACTATACCAACACGCATAAAATATATATTTTTTTCGTCAAATTTCACATAAATTCAACACATATATAAAAATACGTGTTGAAGCAACATGTTACCTATAATATGAAACGGAACAAGTATTAAAAATGCTGGAAAAAGTTGTTGAGAAATCTTGATAATATGATCAATCATATAGGTCAATCCTATTATGGTATGAAGAATACTAATTCATGATGTACCAACAAAGGCTTGAACCATTCAAATCAAGGGAGTTAATGACATCGGAAAATGATCTATGCTGTTGCAGCAACGTATTTCCAACAACAAATATTATATATTAATGATTTTATATTATAATTTAAAGAATTAATATGATAAATTAATTAATATATATAATAAATTTTAATATATGTTATGATTAAAATCTAACAATATGTATTTAATAAATTATTATATAAACTTTCAAATTATAGTATATATTTTTTAACTTATAAAATTACAATAGTCACGGTTGTTTTTGCAGTGCCAATAACGCACTATACTGACATTTGTAAGGCCCTGTTTAGTAAAGCAAGAAGTCAGTCAATTTTGCTTAAAATAAGTTTAAAAGGCCGTTTATGTGTTTGGTAAAATTCAAACGGACTTTTTTTAAGTAAGAAAACCGTGAAAAGGAGTAAACTCAATTTTGTTGCTTATGCTGGACGTGGGAACTCTCCTCTCTCCTCTGACCAATGCATTTATAATTTTGTCAAATCAAGCCGACATATGTCTTTGTGTCATTCTCCTAAACACATACATGAGCTTATTTATGGATTTTAGTTTTTGTCCTTCACTAAACACCCATAACTTATTTATATTTTACAACAAGTCAATTTGTATGGCTTTACGTCATAAACACAAACAAGCACTTCATTTGATCATCGCCGAACAGTCCCTAAGTTGTGCCATTGATATGCACCACGTTTATCGTGTAAAGTATCTACTCAAGTGAAACTTTTCTTCTTCTTCTTTTCGCTTTATTGTTTTTGTTTTCGGTTTTTTTATAATGAAACTTTGTTTTATTTTGTTTTGTTTTTTCTATTTTTATTTTTATTTGTTACTCCATCCGTTTCGTATTATATACTCCTTTCGTTTCAAAATATAAACAACGGTTTAACGCGACACGCGAATTTAGGCGTGTATTGAATTTCTGTGTAATTTAATAAAGAAAAAAAATATTTTTTTTATGATAGTGGGGTTTATTGTAACAGTTGTGAAGGAAGATAGTGAGTGTATTATAACAGATGATGATTGTTTTGGTATTTTTTAACGTGAAAATGTTACTAAATATGATATGTTACATATATTTTGGGACGGTATAAATAGACAAGTGTTGCTTATATTATAGAACATACCGTCCAAAATTACATGCAAGTGTTACATATGTTATGATATTTTTTTATGTGAAAAGGTTACCCAAGTGTTGCCTATTTAAACCGTTCTAAAATATATGTAACATATATAATTTAATAACATTTTTACATAAAAAAATTAAAATAATCATCATCTGTTATAATACATCTACTATCTCCTCTCATATTACTACAATAAACAACATTAACACTAAAATAAGAATATTTTTTTTAATTAAATTTTACACTTTTATACATATATAAACTCGCATGCTAAATGTACATGTTATCAATAATACTGAATGCATGGAGTAATTTTTTTTATTTCTTTCAAGGAAAATCTCCAACTAGAACACCTCCAAAACAACAATAACGGGCCAAGCCCGTCAACACACCACACCAGCCACTAACCAAGCCAGACCATAAAAACAGCCCATTAGGGTTCCACCACATATAAATTCCACTTCCCACTTCATTCTCTGCCTCCGCGATCTCCTACTAGGGTTTCTCCTCCATCAACCCACTTACTCCGCCGCCGGCAAGCTCAAACTCATCGGCGAAAATGGTGAGTTCTCCTTCATCGCATCCTCTCTATCACCATCTCATCCTCCATTTCCCTCTGTGTTCTGTGATTTTGAGTTGATGGATGATGATTTTCCTTGCAGGCTCCCAAGCGTGGTGGAAAGGTTGTGTCGGCGCCGGCGAAGAAGAAGCCGGTATATATTCTGCGCTCTTTCATTGAATGATTGGATTATTTGTTTGTATGTGTGTGTGTGTGGTTTGATTGATTTGTGAGTGTGTGTTGTGATGATTAGGAGAAGGCGGTGAATCCGCTATTCGAGAAGAGGCCGAAGCAGTTCGGGATCGGAGGGGCGTTGCCGCCGAAGAGGGATATGAGCAGGTTCGTGAAGTGGCCGAAGCTTGTTCAGATCCAGAGGAAGAGGAGGATTCTCAAGCAGAGGTTGAAGGTTCCTCCTGCTTTGAACCAGTTCACCAAGACACTCGATAAGAATTTGGGTATCGAACATAGATCATATCGCCTTCATTTTTTTTGATCTCACTAACATTGTACTATGTTTCTTACTGCTTATTTTCCCTTGAGATTAACATAGTTTGTAGGCGGGGTGTTATATGATTCTAAGATATTAATGTGTTTGAGACAAATATATTATGGGTTCTGGGTTTAGATTTATTCAGCATGAGCTATTTTTATTTGAATGATTCATTTCAATCTATCCTTAATGTTATGTTGAGTGACATTCAGTGTTTTGAAAATGATGTATTTTAAATATTTGAACTATGGACTGCATAAAGGAAAATGTTTACATTCACTTGTGGATTCAGCGTCAATTCATTTGGGGCTAGAATTTGAGCGTGTGTTATTGATTCAGTTGGGAGAACTGGTCATCAACAACAATCGAGTGTACCTTTTTGATGTGATTAGAAGCTATCAAGCTAGTGCTTGTTTGTTGGTCGTAATGTTCTACAAGGTCAGCAGTCATCTGGTTGGTATTTTTGGACGTTCTCATCATTATTTTTTTTTTGTCAATTTGATTACCATTTTTGGTTGTCACTTGTTCCCTTTCTCCATTTTTTGGTATTTTTCTTATGATCATATGGATTGAATCCTTTATTGTACTTAGATTGGCAAATCTATGACAGCACTTTCATTTAGCTATCATTGAGTAATGTTTATCCTGGCATAGCTTCATTTTATGCTATCCTTAACATTCTGTTGTGCGTGCAGCTACTAGCCTATTCAAGATGCTTCTCAAGTATAGGCCTGAGGACAGAGCCGCTAAGAAAGATCGCCTCTTGATGAAGGCTAATGCCGAGGCCGAGGGGAGAGATGCCGGAGTTTCCAAGAAGCCTATTGTTGTGAAATATGGTCTCAACCATGTGACGTACCTGATAGAGCAGGTTGATTGTTTTTACTTGCTTTGTATTGAGTTTAAAATAATGGATGCATAGTGTTGCAAATTTTACTGTGTTCTTTTTTCCTATATGCAGAACAAAGCTCAGCTTGTGGTTATTGCTCATGATGTAGACCCTATCGAGCTGGTTGTCTGGCTCCCTGCTCTCTGCCGGAAGATGGAAATTCCATACTGTATTGTGAAGGGAAAAGCACGTCTTGGCACTGTAAGACTGTCAACCAATGTTTCCTTCATTTGTTTTCTCTGAGGCTTTGTCATGTTGGTTGAATCTCCTTGTGTTCGCTTGGGCAGATCGTCCACAAGAAGACTGCATCAGTCTTGTGTTTGACCACTGTCAAGAACGAGGATAAGTTGGAGTTCAGCAAAATTTTGGAAGCTATCAAGGTTTGTACTTCTGTACTTGTTAATTACACCTTACCGGGATGCAACATGGCATATTTTGTGCATGAATCTGTGCTAAACTTCGTTCATGAGTAAAATTGAACATTATGAACTATTAACAAAAAACAATCCAGTAATTCTCCCCTCAAGAGTGACATGCAGTTGCTGGTCTAGCCCAAGCACGGCAGGCTGATGAATTCATTTATTGATAGAATTCATTGTCTGAATCTTTCGGTATGGTAAAAAGTCATCTCTACATGAGTAACTTTTTGGGGTTTGTTTCAGGCGAACTTCAATGACAAGTACGATGAGTACAGGAAGAAGTGGGGAGGAGGTATTATGGGTTCGAAGTCTCAGGCAAAAACCAAGGCCAAGGAAAAACTTCTTGCCAAGGAGGCTGCCCAGAGAATGACCTGATTTTCCTGTTGATGAAAGCAGTTTTTGGTAATTTCTTTCCTGTCGAGGTGAGGGTTACAGCTAGGACTCGGTGTCCATCTTTAGATCGTGTTTCCCTGTGTCGACAATCTTGTGGTTGCAAGCAGCTATATGTGGACATCTGTTTTATCATTTTTCCCTTGTAGCCTATGAACTATCAATACTTAATCTTATTCTCCTTGTTATGCATCAGATGTTGGTTTATGGCATATTGTTCTACTTCGCATTTCCGTCTGACTGCAGATGTCATTGTTAAGCATTGTGTGGTTTTGGGTATACTCCTGTCTGTGTTACTGTTATTATCACTTGAGATCTAGAAGGTTGGCATTGATCTTTTCAAGATTTAGAGAGCCACATATGTTCCTGTTTTTTGGGTTATGCTTGTCGTTCATAAGATTGTGGTGTTAAAGATGATAATGTTTATCTTGTTTTCGATAATCGTTTTTGTATGTCAGTAAAAAGTTAAAAAGCATCCAGGGAGAAGTCCTGGATACCGCAAAACTGGAAAACCTTTCATTATTAGAGTTTCCCTTGGGATAGAATTTCAAAGCTCTAGTGTTGGATATTATGTGCCTGTGATGTCTTCGGTGCTAGTAATTACAGGTTGTCATGGCTTGTGCTTTGTGTTGCTAGTGCAACGACCATGGGTCTTACGGTTTGTTTGGTATTGTTTTTTAAAATTTCAAAAATTAAAATTAATAATCGAAATAAAAATTTTATAATGAAAATCAAAATCATTTAGGAGTGGATTTTTTGAAGAGTTGATTGTGAATATTGTTTTTAGATGAAACAAAAAGTAAAAACATAAAATCATTGTTTTTATCTTTTGTTTTTCTTTTTCATTCAAGATAATAAAAAAACAAAAACAATAATATCAAATAGCTCCTTAACTATTAAGGTAATTCCTTAGTTGTATTCCTGTTGTCTCGTGAATCTTGTAATATTTTGATTTGGATCATGATTTTATTTATGTGTTAGATTTTAATATAAAAATGATTTTTTTGACTTTAGGGTTACGTGAGTAAGAGAAGTGGAAAAAAAAAATAATGGGATGAGTTTATATGATATAAAGATAAAATTAATCCTTGTTTTAATAGTTTTGTAGAAAATTTTTTGATTTTGAAAATGTTGTCTTTTGTGTTTCATTAAGAATTAAAAAAAGGGGACACGAATTTAATATGATGCACATGTGAAGGCATTTACGGGTAAAGGTTAGTTTCCGGCGTCGATGATCGTAGTGATAGGGGTAAAGATTAGTTTCCGACAGTGATAGGCGTCCTGCGGCTTTGGGCATAATGAAAACGCCTCATAGACATGCACAACATCACTTCTCTCTAACCCATAAAAGAGTTCCTACTTTAGGAATAAATTTGTTTATCATCCTAGTTTGGGAAGTTTTTGTTAAACAGAACCATTTTAGAAACTAAAAAGTCATGTGTTTTCTTTACTGTTATCCATAGTTATTAGAATTGGATCGGACATCGATTTGATCGAGACTTCGGATTAATGGTTCACACATTTAACCGGTTGAACCGTCGGTTGAACCTTCAGTTCGATCGTTTTGATATTATTTTATTTATATTAATATCAATGTAATATTTTTGATCAAAATATATATTTATAAATCTTATATAAATAAAAATATAATTTATATATGTTATATAGATTTTTTGAATATTTTTTTGAGGATTTCTTCTTGAACTGGTTGAACCAGTTCAACCGTCTGTGTTTGATCGATTTTGATCGGGTCAATCTGGATCGTTTGTTTGTTTGATTTTTTGTTCGAACTGACTTGATCGAGTCATTGGATCATCGTTCAATCAGTTGAATCAACTCAGTTGATTCGGTTTTAATAATTATATTGTTATCCATTACGGTTGATGGGGTTTTAACCATTGTAGAAATGAAGCACATTACAGAACATTCAAGTTGTGGGATGTGATTGGTTTTTCTTTTTTCTTTCTTTCTTTCTGTTTTTTTTTTTTTTTCTTTTTTGGTTTTTTTTGTAACCTACGCTGTTTGTGTAGAAGTTTGTGTTTTTGGGACCTCTCATTGAACTCGAGCAGGCCTAGCAAATTATGAACAGATCTAAAGCCTAATCAAATCCCGGTCCATGCTGAATTGCATATTTGGATCCACAGATTCTTGTTTTCAATGCCCAATCCAGGAGATTTTAATCTTAAATATTGAAACATAACTTCTATACTCTTCGAGTACTTTCGAATGAATTTTTGACAAGCGGTCCCAAATCTAGTCAGTTCTGTTTTTTCTAAGCCGTGATATTTTACGTGACCATTGGCATGTTTGAGATGTGTTCAAGGACTTGTTAGATATGCACAGAGGCTGTAGGAATGATGATTATGCTAATGGCTCGTCGTTTTCAATATGATCTAAGAGAGACTAGAGATTGTATGTTGCTGTGCTTGCTATGAAAACGTTGCAACACATGTTATCCTGTAACTTGATTGAATTTAACAGTTTGTATATATGGGATTGTTATCTGATTTTCAGCACATGGCCTTGATTGATCTCATGTTAGTGCTCGTACGTTCTGATATTGCTATTCGTTGAATGCCACAAAACTGAAAAGTTCGGTGCATTACTCTTCGTCTTGGATTCCAAGCATAGGCCCAGTACATATTCCTTTGATTATTTTCCTTGTTTTTTGTTGATTTGTTTTAATCTGAAAACGCAGTGGTTTTGTGTATTGAATAACTATGTGATTAGATTATCAAATAATGCAGCAAGTTTTCAACTGATCACCAGCGAAATCTTTTCTATCATTCGCGTTTTTGTGTGTCATCAGAGTCATTTCATCCCATAAACACAAATAATGAAGCATAGCAAATCTAATCCGTTCGATCAAAATGTATAACCCTTCCCACTAGCATAATTTCAGGGATTTGAACCAACTAAATCTTGTCAACTATTTGATGGGAGTATTCACCTCGTCATTCCATTTATCAGTGCTTATTCTGTTTTTGTTCACGTTTCGATGCCTTTTACTCATGAGTCAATCCAGTAGATATGTTAGAGTCCGTTTGATATTGTTATTATTTTTTGATTTTTGATTTTTATTTTATTATTTGATAAAATAAAACTGTTTGAAATTGATTTTTGTTTCTTAGATTGATAGAAAAAAAACAGAAAATGAAAAACTAAAAAAATAGTTTTCAATTTCTTGTTTCATCAGAATGTAGTATTTAAGATCTTCTTCATAAAAAAAAACATTTTATTCCGTGAAGTGATTTTGATTTTCGTTACTGATTTTTTATTTCTATTATTGATTTTGATTTTCATAATTTTGGATAATGATACCAAACAATCGCTTGCGAAAGAAAAAAATATTTCATAAAATAAAATATTAAAAGTATTTTATAAAAGAAATCTTAAATAGTACACTTAAATAAAACAAAAAACAAACTGTTTTTTCTATTTTCAATCTATAAAATAAAAATAAAACATCAAAAATAAAAAAACGATATCAAACATGTCCTTGATAAGACATAACTATGATATCATGCAGAAGAATAAACAGTGTAATTATAGAGTAGGGCCAACATTCTTTGTCACATGAAAGACTGTACTCTTCCATTTTATAACACAAATAATATTTATATATTTAAATCATTTCCAAATATATATATATATAATGTATTATATTTAATAATTTTTTATATAAAAAAATTATAATAATCATTATCTGTTATTATAAATCCATTATCTTTTCTGACAACTGCTACAAAAAAACTCACTATCATCAAAAAAATAATTTTTCCTTTTCAAATTTCATATAAATTAAATAGATATATAAATCCACATATCGGATTAAATCGTTTATTATATTTTGGAACTTAGAGAGTAATACTGAAATCAATTAGGCGATAAGAGTAACCGAAATCATACGTGAATTTTTTTTTTTTAATCAAACAGAAGTCACTAATGCTCTGCTGGATCTCAATGTCATAGATATTGCCATGTTCAATAACCAAACGGTCACTTGGGACTGAACACGTGCAATGCATCCCATACTAATAATTAACTTTAACACGTTCTCGCAAACTCTAATAATACATCAAAAACGGAAATCAATCGGTATTGTATAATTAAAAAGGCCAGTACTTACCATATGCTCGTTCGATCACGAATGAAGCGTTGTTACAGTATTATATACTACTATATAGATATGAAAAGGATCGTCTCGTGAGCTCCTTAAGGTAAATCCCATCCCTGAAGATAAGTTTTCTAGTCTAGATAATTACAACAATAACCTAGATAATTTTATCAATAAACAGAATCTGACTAATCCAGATAATTATGAACCGAGAAATTGTTAACACATCTTCAAGGATATGCATCCCCCTCATAATACGATGTTTAATGGATGAAATTAATCTATTATAGATTTTAGTATTTATTTTTGATTTTTTCGAATCAATCAAGCATCATAAACATGATTAAGCAGTGTTTTAGAGTATATACCAAGGGTGCTCCTAATAATGCTCTCATACTTCCTCCGTCCCATAAATTTTGCATCGTTTTGTTATTATGGATGTCCCAAAATTTTTACAACATTTATATATTTAGGAGATATTTTATTATTAAGAATTAAAGTAAATAGAGAAAGAAATATTATAGGTTGAGAATTAAAATTGAAAAAAAGATCGATCTAGATTTCCATATATAAAATAAAATAAATATTATAAAATATATGAGACGGAGGAAATACTATCCGATACGAACCAGAGAAAGTCTTGTGTCTAAATATGGGGATGTCAATGGGGCGGTTCGGGTTGGACACTGCACTCCCCAAACCCGAATCCGAAACCCAAAATCGATCCCCAAATCAGAAACAAATCCGATCCGATATTAAAGTTCTATACCCAAATTCGACCCGATATTCACGGAGAACCCAAACATGGATATATTAATAAAAGTTAAAAAAAATAAAACAAATACACTAATATGTTTTGACATAATTTATTCAAATTAAAGAAAACATCTTTTTCAATCTCTTAAGGAAAAAAGCAAATTCAACTTTTTGAGTAATAAAATGTATTGACAACCCATTGGATGATATATTGACAAGATAAATGAGTATTAAATTTAAGGATATTTTCAAATTTGGGTGGAATTTGAAAGATACCATTGGATACGGGTTCTATCGTCATCCCTAAATAGGTACACAAGATGTTTTGTCATAGGTAGCTGGACTGAATTTACTGCAGTGCCCTCTTTTCTCTTCCTCCACGGTTACCTGCCCCATCGGTTTCCTTTCTCGGTGCCGTCTTCTTCCTCATCCCACTTGCCCCCCTCGTATAAATCCTCTTCCATTTTCTTTCCACTCACCCAATTCTGCTCAGTGCTCAGTCACCACCACCATGAGTAGCTGCGTGAGTAGATGAGTGGCGTGGCCCCTGTTTAATTCTCTCCTCACAGTCTCTCATCCATTTCCCATACTACCAAACATTTTCTCTCAGAAACAAAACAAAAACTCACCAAACAAAAATACAAATGAAAAACAGAGCCACACAATTTTGTCTCTAAACGTACACAAGTCTTCTCAATTTCAACCTCACCGAAAATCAAATTCACCTGAGCTCTCTTCTCACTCCACCAATGGGCGAGGTATACTCAATTTGCCCTTTTCTTCGATTATTTCGATGTTTTTTTTTTTTTGATGTTGTAATTTGAAATTGAGAAATTTCTAATTTGATTAAAGGAGGAGAAGAAGAAGGTGACGGCGGAGGAATCGAAGAATCCACAACCAGCGAAGGAGGAGGAAGCAGCACCGAAAGGAGGGAAAGAAGAGAAGCCGACAGCGGCGGCGGAGAAGAAGAATCAAGATTCGGACAATAAAACAGAGGCGGCGGCGCCCGCTGCGAAAGAAGATCAGGCGCCGCCGACGGAGATTGTCCTGCGTGTTTACATGCATTGCGAGGGTTGTGCTCGCAAAGTCAAGAAGTGCCTAAGAGGATTTCAGGGTACGTACATATAACGATTGAACTTTTAGTAATCGACGGATCTTTTACATAACTCATCTGCATCGTACTTGAAATTATTACTACTGTGAAAAACTATCGATGTTGTATGAAATATCTGGGTTGTGTTACTTAATGACAGTAGAAAATGGTCAATGATGTAGGGATTAAAGGAACAAAACTCTTTAAGTGTTCAATGTTAGTAGTATTTTATTTTTTAAAAAATATAGCTTGAATTTTTTTGGGAAGTGTTGGATTGAATTTGGTGATGTGGGATTTGATTGTGTTGTTTTATGTTATATTAGGAGTTGAGGATGTGATAACTGATTGCAAGACGGGCAAGGTGATAGTAAAAGGAGAAAAAGCGGATCCGTTGAAGGTGTTGGAGCGAGTTCAGCGCAAGAGCCACCGCAACGTCGAGCTCCTCTCTCCGATCCCAGAGCCACCGGAGGCGGCTTCCCCGGCCAAGGAAGAGAAGAAGAAAGCGGAGGAGAAAGAGCCCGTTAAAGCTCAAGATGACAAAGTAGACTAATCATTCCTTTCTTTTTCGAGTTCTGTTTCAACGGGTTTTTGTTCTTGAATGTGTTTCTAATGTGATTTATTTTGTTTGTGTATTGGTTGTTGCAGCCAAAGGTGATTACAGTTGTGCTGAAAGTTCACATGCATTGCGAGGCTTGCGCCCAAGAAATCAAGAAGAGAATCGAGAGAATCAAAGGTCAATTCTCAGTTCTTTTTTCTCCTCATTGTCGTAATATAACTTTCTCAATCCAAATTCCAATTAGCAAAACTTTGATTAGTGTTTGTACCGTAAAAGATCGTTAATTACGTAGTGCGAAACAATCTTGAGCACTCAATTTTTTTTTTGATTTAAAGTGGGTCCGAAACAGGCTACACACAAATATCTTCCCCTAACTTTCGGGCACTGACAGAAGATCACTTGTTCATTGAAAAAAGATTCGATATTATGCATGGTAGTCAGAATCCGTCCCTTCATGCGAAATGGATTCCCAATTATGCAAATTCAGTGATCCAATATCAACTTTTTGGAATCATGATTCACTACACTCTGATTTAACTCAAGCAAATTGATATTCCAATCAATATCAACGTTCTGATCTTGTCACACCATCTTGATGATCAATCCAGAGGTGGAAGTGGCGATTCCAAATCTGAAGAGCTCCGAGGTGACGGTGAAGGGCACGTTTGAGGCAGACAAGCTGGTGGAATACGTCTACAAGAGAACTGGGAAGCACGCGGTTGTGGTGAAACAGGATCCGCCACTGCTCTCTGCAGAGGCGGATAAGAAAGAGGAAGGAAAGGCCAAGGAAGAAGCAGCAGAGAAACAGGAGAAGAAGGGGGATGGTGAAGGCGAGGCAAAGAAAGGCGGTGGCGATGGCGATGGAGGGGCGGCGGAGGAGGGAACGGAGGACGGTAAGGTGGTGGAAATGAGGGCGAACGAGTATTACTATTACCCTTACCCGCCAAAGTATGCTCTGGAGATGTATGCATATCCTTATCCTCCTCCGCAGATCTTTAGTGATGAGAACCCTAATGCTTGTTCGATCATGTGAAAATGGATAGTCGTTATATATGAAAATGGCATAAAATGTTTTGTCGAAGTTTAATCATGTTGGTAGATAACATTTGGTTGACAAGGTTTTCTTTATGATCAATCGGTCTGTATAAAGCTTTGAGGGTAATCTTTAGAGAAGAATAAGTTTTTGTTGCCGTTGCAGACTTGAAGAGGTTTTTGACACACGGGAAAATGTTTTGGACAATGGTTTTATGTTTAATAGTTTTCACGGTCATTTGATAATTCTCTCAATGACCATTTGTTATTCATGAAACTTACATGACTTATGGATAATTCATTCAAAACCAATGGTTCAGTAAGACAGTGTCTCAACATATGCAAGGACCTCTTTGATGCTATTATCCCATATATCACGAGTAAGTTTTGGTTAGGATAATCCTGGGAATTCATCTTTTCTGATTGTTACTTTCTTCCCCTTTTTATGTCTCCTTTAATTTTACTTTTATTTGGATTCATTTTTTACTTTACATGTGCTGTTGTTTTTAATAAAAGTAGAAAGAGTACCAGTAGAAAAATGGATCTGCATGTGGGGGTTGTAAAAAAAGTTGAATCTCGCGAGGTCATTGTACCATTTAATGTTAGTATAAAAATAACGTATGGTCGCTAGCTAGAAGATTAATTTTCGTGAATGTGACGTACAAGTAATACTTATGGTATAGGTAAAAAGTTGCTACAATATTTTATGATACTCTATATTGATGACTAGTACAATGGCACATGAATATTGCAGAGCAAAGTTTGGTGCATTATATGCCTTGGAACCCTTTCAAAGCTGGCACGGATCCAATGGTACTTCTTCGTCGGCTATCTATACTTAACATTAAACTTGTACCATTGGTAATGAAATCAAGCGTCAAAAGTCGATTGACGGTAGTAGTACTTAGTTACTTGTCCGATTATAATTTATTATCAGATGATATACAAAGGACACACGAGATCTTACTAATCTAAGTACGTAATAGACAGTCGCGCTTCATATGAAATAAAGTCTCGATATACGAAGTTGAGAGTTTTATATAGCCTGCTGGGATCCAACCTTATTGTATTTACTATTTTACTGATAGAGTTGTATTATCTGATTATAAACTTGCCATTTCATTGCATAAAGGGTTGACGATTATATGTCATGATATATCCAAATTTGAATGTATTATGATATAAATTCGTTTTTTCTATGTATAAATGTTAGAGGTAAGATGTTATAGGAAATTAGGATGCTTAATCTCGTAAACATGAAACGCGGTTTTAATTTTTTTGGTTTAAATATCAGAACATGAAATGATCAGTTAATTCTTTAGTTATGATAATGCGAAATGATCATGATAATCGATTAATGATTGATATACATCGAAACTTAGCAAAAATGGTGATGCTAGTGATGTCGTCGTCTTCTTAATCGTTGCTCGACAAAAAGGGGATGCTAGCTGCTCTTGATTGAAGTTAAAAAGAACAAAATAATGTGCTTATGCAATCGATAAAGTTCATCCACAGATAAGAATGTTTCCCCTTCAGTGTTGATCTCGTGAAGACCAATCATGCAATTCATGTATTGATCAGATGTATACATGTATCTTTATGTTGACGTAATCGTTATATATAGTATAAACTAGCTAGTAGTAAAACTTAAACAGGATATATAACCAATTGTTTCTAACTATGTCCACCAAATGATTACTTCATTGTTTCGTATCGCAGATGAAGATTTGATGCAACGATAATGCTTATGAGAAATACGCAACTACACCCGTACGCTGCTCACTTTGTATGAGAATTGAGACATATCTACTGGCAAAATATATTGCATTGTATACAATTGTCATGCATATGTTGAGCCATCATTTTCCATCAAATAGTACGACAGTGCTTCTTGTCCTAGAGCGAATGTGTAGCCTATCTCTACGTGATTTTGCAAACATCGCAAATAAATTGCAAGATTCTTGCCGGTCTCAGACTCTCACGCATTCGTTAAAAGGTAGCTACAACTTTTTATTCGCTACTAAGTAAGTCTATCATAAAATAATATCGACATATAATTTACATATTTACATGACAGAAGATTATTTTGAGATAGTCATACATCGATCCAGCTGACAATAAATTCGTATTTCGCCCGTCTTTGATAAATTATGATGATCAACTCCTCACGTTAAGACAAAGTGAATAATTTGTAGTTAATTTGATAGGATTACAAATTAAGGCATGTTGATGAGATGGAGATTACTAGAGTAGGTTGATCATGATCTTGACACGATAATAAAAGGAAGCCACACCCACACATATCATGCATCTTGCTTCTAATCCGTTGCAAGTGCAAATCAACGTCTTGCATGATTCATAAAATAAAAATGAAAAGAACAACATCAAGATATAGTGGTATAGTTGGATCAAGAATTGACTGAGAATACCTACTCATTGACTAGACGTACCAAAGGTAAATTATGAGAATAATACAACAATGTGCATGTGCCACTAGTATTTCATCTTTACAAGGTATGGAAAAGGGTAAATCATAAATATGCTATTTTCCTTTAAGTTTGTACCAATATGAGCTTTTTCTTTTGTGAGAATGATAATGTAAAAAAAGCAATGGCCATCACTCCTCAATTCCTCATTGCATCATTCTTTCTGGCTAGATTTATGGGCCTCCGTCTTCTCACTTTTTATCTATTGACTTTTGATCAGTAACATGGATTCGGGTATCTTTCGATAGAAACCCGCACGCACATGCGCACACTCGCACACACAGACACACAAACACACAAATGTTTGTGAATAACTATGGAAAATAAAAATAATAATTTGACTCAATAAACAAATTTATCTATGTATTGAATTTTAATAAAATTTGATAAACAGAAACTCCTTTCGTTTCATAATATATATGGATAATTCTTAAAATTAAGATTTTATTTCCATTTTTAACTTGCATGAGATCCCAATCTATTATCTATATATATAAATACACAAAATTATTTTGCAAGATGTCAAGATTTCATTAATTTTTTCAAATGTTCTGAATCTTTTAAAATTTTAAATTCTATGGAGGAAAAAACCAAAAAAAAATTATAAATATGTGTCAACAAAAAATATTATAAAATATCAATGATAATAAACGTTATGTTTAGAAAAAATGTCATGAAACATAAATGAAAATAAATATTATATATTATAGCCTATAATGAATAAAAAATAAAAATCTTATTATTTAATTAAATAATAAAATTTTTAAAATTATATATAAAATAATGCATAAAGAAAAAAACGATCAGGGAAGGGAGGCGGCGGTTGATTTTCATCTCGGCCCGCATTTCAAGACGCAAATTCTTCCCACTACATGATCCACCCACGCACCGCCCCATGCAATTATGGTCCGATGATGGACACATACGGTGTCGTTTTTACTTTGTCAGTCAGTAGAAAAGGAAAGAAATTTCCATTGCCCCCGTCAACTGAACGTGAAACCCAATCTCTCTAACAGTGTATATCATCTATAATCACTAAGCCCACGTCACTGGGTTCTGTACACCAAAGTAATCGAACCCTTATTTTTTATTTTTTAAGAAAGGTAACTTAACCTAAATTCAATTATTGATCACCTCTCGTATTCAATGAAATTAAGTCATCCGTTTAATAGAAAATGTAACGTAGTCATTGAAGATATGACACATTAGATAATGTTTTAACATGTTATTTCGACTGTATTCCTACAAATCATCATTCTTCCATGTAACGGAGTCACTTGTACGTGCACCAGCCGATGTAGCAGTGATATCAATGCAATAATTGGTGCCACCGTCAAGAGGGCAAATCTGACCGCCTCCGAATCCAAACTCAAGTACAAATACCAAATCAAAAATTCAGAGGTGAAAAATGGAGCAACGAAGACTCGAAAGCGTGACGCACGCCCCTGAGGGAAGGTGGGCTGGGCCGGGCCAACTACGTATCTCATAGGGCACTGCTGAGAATATATTTTCTGAGGCCCGTGAGCCCACTAGCCGATGTGACCGGCCGGCCTTGCAGGACATTTCTGAAATCTCTGTACTCTGTTCGTCACGGTCCCTCCAAACTTTTTATTTTCTCCCTTACCTAATGGTTATATTAAAGAAAGTTTATCATTATGTAAAAAGGATTTTTTTAAAAAATCAACTCAAATCAAACATAATTTTAAAAAATACACTTGATTTTTTGAAATTTCATTTCAATTATCCAAATTTTATAAAATTATTAGTTTAGTTATTATCGTTAACATTCCATTAAAACTAACGGAATCCTTTCTGAAAAAAACAAAAGAAAACATCAACAGCTCCCACATTCGAAGCACCCCTTTTGTCATTAACAAGAACTTGTTTTAGTTAGAAAATTATTATAAAAGCACACTTAATTCTTCAATTTTCATCTCGATCATTCAAATTTATATTTTAATTAATAAAATTGATAAATTTTTAAGTCGATATATAACAGATAATTGTAATGAAGTAGCCCATTTGACCAATAATTTTTTTTTTTTTTGAATATTGGGATAAAGTATTGAAGTATTGAGTGTAGTTTTGTAGATATATTTATTTAAAATAATGTTTTTTTGTTTTTTTCAAAAAAGATTCCGTTAATTTTAAGGAAAAGTTAATTGTTGTAGCTAAATTGATAATTTTATAAATTTTGGATAGCTAAAATGAAATTTCAAAGAATTGGATGTGTTTTTTAGAATTATGCTTGATTTAAGTTGATTTTTTTTTTAAAATCCCTATGTAAAAAGTGGGCGAGCAACAAAAAAGAGCGTGTAACATGTTGGCACATGGTTAGTTTAGATTACACATACTTAGGGAAGAATCGCTTCGATCATCGATTCATGCAAGTAAGTTTTAATTTCCCCTATCTGTTGGACCTGTTGGCTTTTGAATGGATGACCAAACCAAAAACAGCGAGTAACGTGTTGGACTTGTCGGCTTTTGAATGAATCATGTAAGCTTGAATATAGATTATAGAATGCAAGTAAGTTTATTTTCAGCATATCTACTCAGAAACATGTCGTTTCTCTAAGATCTCTTAGGGTATTGCCACCTTATTAGTGCTCGAGCGATCTCTGCCTCGTCGTCCTGTCTCCGTAGCAGGTGCGTGCTCTCGTAGTGTGCGGCTTGTCGAGGATTACTTGTGGCAGAAACCGATCGATTCATGACCATCAATGACTCAAGCACATCACCGAGCGAACACTCTCTTCTATATTCTAATGTTACGCTCGTCAATGCATAGTTTCTGAAAACATCTTTGGGCACACTCTGCAATAGTGGACACACCAATTGACAATTTTGGTTCATAAGTCTGTATGTTGGACAAAGATTGCATTGTCTACATTTAGAATAATATCATAAAGGTTTGTAGGAAAACATATATCAGGAGAAGTTTCAAGTATACCTCGAGTATCAGGGCGATGTATTTGCAGCTGTTCACATGCTGGTTCATATCCATATCACTACCTCTAGGCTGCAAAAGTGGAAGTCATTTGTAAATTCTGTGTCTAACTATCATATACCTTACAAAAAACTGATACAGCCTTCTGATAAGACTGGTTTCTCAATATGTGATCGTATATGGTTAAGGAGTACTAATTCCAAAGGAGGTAAAGTACTAAAAGATAAAACGATTTTGGGGGAGCCCAAGGGAGAAAACCCGCCCTAACCGGGCCTGAACAAGTTATACATATGAACTGGGTCCATCTTTTAACCCAAAAGTCATGGCTAGTAGGTTATGAACTTTTCACATATATAAGTTGTTCTTTTTTTTTTTTACACAAATATCAATGTGAGTAACCAACTCACCACATAATCTCAACAGATTTGTTTTACACATTTCAGTTCCAATTTTTGAAGGATTTTTGAACTAGAAGATTTGCTAGCAAATAACTGAAACTAACTAGTTGTAGTATTTACTGCAACTAACTAGCAAATAACTTACCATTAAGTTCGTTCGGATGTTTATATTGGGCATTTCATCACTGAGCTTGTCGATCTTTTCGGAGTCCTCTCCTCCGAATTCAAGCACGGATTTAGGGTTGGTAAATGGTTGAAGCTCATCTCTAATTTCCAGGGGGACTCTAGACATCCTTCTGGTTTCTTTGTTCATCATCACACAATTACTGGAACAAACAGGATTCAGTCCATACAACTACCATCAGTACAGATCAAATAGTACCTACATATAATGATATGATGTAACACATCTAAGCTGTTTTTGTAAATAGCATGTTGGTGTAAATGCGCAATACCTGGTCGCTTTTGTGAGTACTTGTCGTGTCTTGCGATCTCGCATTTGCCAATATTTACGGTATGAATTCTTCCCAGATGTATCATACCAAGTATCAACTTGAACCACATCACCCCTGCACCATCAAAATGCATTTGCTCTTCATCAGATTTTTGAAGCATAATAAAAAATCAGGTGACATTATAGGAAGTATGTGGGAAAACTGCAGTCGATAATTAAAAAAGAGAGAAGGATTCAATAGTTCATAATCGACATAAGAATTCAGAATTGGGCATACCAAGAGCTAAAATGGTTGACCTCGATATGTATGCGGTTGATAACCCAGATAAGATTCTTCCGGTTCATCGCACTTGTCACTGCAAACTCATTCTCGGCAGCAACTCCAGTAATTTTCATATGGTTTAAGTTGGCTTCCTGTAAGAAGTTCATTATTGTTTCTAGTCTAGCCTTCTTATCGGGGCCGATGTCATAAGATCGTACAAGAAAGTTTTGTGAGAAAACTGATCCCCCTTCTATGAGTATCCCTATCGTCCATCGATCAGCATGATCATCGTTGTGATCCTTCCCGTTCTCCTTCTTCTTCTCCAACAGCATATCAAATGGCAACGCGACTGTAGTGATGCAACCATTCACGCGTTTCCCATTGACTGTGGCCATGCTTCCGCCGTGATTGATCGCTTTCACACATAACATTCCCGTTCTTGATGATTTTCTGACGCAACGATACTTTTCCTTTACCTCATATAAACGACTTGGAGTGGAGCTCATATTCATCGATGATGTCACCATTGCCATTTTTGGTGCCCTTGTACAATGCGACAAGTTGAAAGGAGAAGCGATTGTCACGCTTTCCATTCACTGCAACTACGGGAGTATGTTCTGTTGCGGCTTATTTAAAACGGAAGTTTTACATGATGGTAATTGACATGCTACTATTTATATACGGATGGCATCCTGTATATTAATGTAAAACAATATGTTTAGTTAGTTGTAGTTCTCCCCTAGTCTAATTAAGCGTATTTCAGTAGATTGGAATGTGAGCACAATCAATTATACTGCCTAATTACCTGTTCTAGCTAGCCGGCGCTGAATATCTATATGTCCAATGAAAAACACTTGCATATACGGAGGGTGCGAAAAGCAATTACTACTAGAAAATATTCCAATTGGAGGCCTATGCTATGAGTATGAAATAAGTCGGCTATTAGTTCTCACAACTTCTGATGTCATTGGTATTCTAAGATGACACACTTGACGATACAGAACGACTACCTTAATTTAAAACTCGCCCCTTCTTCACCATCAAGGTAGAATGGGGACGCTATGCACAGATGCTAACTGTTGTACTACACCGTTAATTAATCGAATATTAGATCTTGCTTATCAGAGTTATAAGCTGGTCACAGATGACGGTGTTTTTTCTGGTTTATTCCGCCCTAGACACTATTCTCACCGAAGCATCTGAATTGTTCTGGTAAGTATGTTTTATATGCAACTAACATTGACTATGGCCACTAGAAACAACAAATTATCATTTCTGGCATCATTTTAAACATTCCAATCACTCCATTAGTACACAAAATAAGGGGTTCTAGTAGGTTGGTTATTATGATGATTTGGACACGTCTGATTCAGGCTAACAAAATTGATTAGGGTCTATAAGATGCGTCCAAATCATGGAAAACACCATCATTTTGTATGATCCTGTAAGTCGATTTGTACATGTACAATAGAGAAATGAAATCACTACTACTCCATTTTACAGACTGGACCATTAGTTATTGTACTCACTAAATAGAAACATTCGAAATCATGACTTTACATGATTACAAAGATTAAGAAGATTTTGGTTTACAACATATTCACGCTTAATGATAAATTGTGGGATTTAGAAGAAATTCTTCATTTCATCTTGATTTCCAGCTTACACGCTCTCTGGCAAGTGCCCGGCTTGAACAGTGCCTTTCGAGTAGGACAAGGTGAGAGCATCTTGTCTTTGTCACAAAAGATGGTGAAGCCCAGTCTTGGTCTTGGTAAACTTGGCATACTAAGATGTTCAGTCAAAAGAAAAGATAACAACATGGTATGCAGCAGGAGCACGACAAATAACTAGGGTTGTTACAGCGGGTTGCGCTCTGGTAGTTGAACGATCTAAAGAACTAAAAGACTAAGCTTTCTCTGTTGATGAGTGCCTCAAATCCGCATTCGTTTCCGCGTCCTCCCCGTGTGATCTTCTTTCCCGCGTGAAGCTTCCGTGTTCTTCTCCATGTTTCCTCCGTGTCTGATTTTGGCTTATAAAAAGAAGAAGAGGAGAGGCGGGGAAGAGCAAGAGGCGCAGAGAGCTGCAGAGAAGAGAGGAGTAGAAGTGAGGCAGGAAGAGAGGAAGAAAAGGAGAGGCAGAGAAAGGAGATAAGGAAGGAGAAAGGGGATAAGATCCTATTTCACATATAGACACAAAAATACATTGAGGGTTTAAGGGATTTGTTTTAGAGATTATTATCTCTATCCTTTATTGTGAAATTCTCAATATTTTGAGTGTAACTCCTTTTGTATTTCCTCATTTGATTAGTGGATTCTTCGTCGTCGACGATCGTCCGTGATTTTTCCCGTAAGGATTTCCACGTAAAAATCTTTGTCTCATTAATTTTGCGCACTTGTTATTGTTTGTATTTATAATTAACAGACCCGTTCGTAACAAACTGGTATCAGAACTTAGAACGTTTCAATCCTTATTTTCTACAGCGGGTTCGCCCACGTAGGCTTAGAAACGAGATTTAAGTTATATTTTTTGCAGGTCAGTTTTCGTGTATTTTTTCCACAAAAATTAATTTTTTTCCTCGGATGAACAATGCTAGAACAGTGCTCAAACAGTACTGAATAGTGTAGTGAACAGTGTACGGACATAGTAACTGTTTACACAGTGTTCCGGTAAACAGTACTCCGATAGGAACAGTGTTCACGGCGTGAATAATATTTTTCGGAAAAAATTTCAGTGCGATGGCGCCTATGAAATTTGATGTGGAAAAATTCGATGGCACAAACAATTTTGGACTTTGGAGAGTCAAAATCGTTGCGTTATTAATCCAAGAAGGAGTCGAGAAGGTTCTGGAAGGGGTTGATAAGTTACCAACAGAAATGAAAGACGAAGATAAGATGAAGATGGATAAGAAGGCACGTACGGCTTTACAACTGTGTCTTTCTGACGACGTTTTTCAGAACGTCCTGGAGGAAAAATCTGCCAAGGCTCTTTGGGATAAGCTATCTAGCTTAAACATGAGCAAATCTGTTGTTTCTCGTTTGTACATGAGACAGCGTCTTCATTCTTTCAAAATGAAAGAATTCACTACCTCACTAGAAAAACACTTGACGGAGTTTCAGACTATCCTTGTTGGTCTGAAAAATGTTGGAGTCACCATCGATGACGAAGAAGCGATGATTATTCTGTTGTGTTCTCTCCGTAGTAGCTATGAGGCCTATGCGACTACTATGATTCATAGTAGGGATTCTTTGTCACTGGAAGACGTTAAGACGTTTTTGACCAGTAGCCAGCTGAGACACAAGCTCTCGGAATCGTTCAGGTCCTCAAGCTGCAATGATGCGCTATTCATCAGAGGGAGAAAGGATCGAAGACAACAGGATAAGTTCAGAGATCGATCGAAGAGTAAAAGCTCGTTGGAGGAACGAATGTCCTAAACTGAAGAACAAGCAGAAGAAGGAGGAAGCCCCAGTCGCTGGTATTGTCGAGACCC
>JAOVYX010019883.1:0-15531 GCA_035668315.1 Drosera spatulata
CATCGTCACGGGTGAGAACTAGCTAGGGAGCGATGGGCATCCCCCATCCTCTTTGCATGCATGCAGCGACTTCTACGTCGTTATGACGGGGCCACGGGTTGCTCTCTGCATGAAGGACCAAATTATCTCAATGCTGACAAACGATATCACATTGAATGCGCACAAGAGGTATAAGGCGACACACAGAATAGGCAGGTGCGAATATACAAAATCTATTAGGTAACCCGGCTGATGATTGACATTTTATCTCTGTACTCCGAGTCGGTCATATCTTTGAAGTTATCGCTGCTTTTGAGTCAAGTCATGAACCCTGAATAAATGCAAAAGAAAGGAATGACTCTTAAAAGCGATATGAAACCATATAAAGCAATGTAAAATGATGTTGTTTGATATGACGCCCATATTTTCCTATATATATAAAAATATTTTAGGGACTTTCGACGGTCGTCATGGCCGTTAGCGGAAGTTCCTTGTAATTGGGATTCATACGCCTAAGGTTTGCTGAGTTTCATTAGCTCACGCTTATGTTTTTCAATTATAGGTATGTCCCCAACAGCACCTGAAGATTCATAGTGTGAGCTTGCATGCATATAGATGATATCACGCTCTTTTGGATATTATAATAGATCGGAGGATCTATTTTGTCTAATATAATAATCGATCTGCATTGCTTTTGCTTTAATGTTATAACTAAATAGGTATTCGAAGTTGTAAGTTATGACTGTGGTTACTGTTTATAATTTCCTTGACATCTATACCCCTCAACCTATTTGCTTTGTTTGGTCTTGTCACAGACCGAGTCCATGGCATAACGTCCATGTGTCATCCAACGCGGAAATCCGGGGGCGTTACATTGATGGTAAGACGAAATATAGATTTCTTGGGTATTCTAGTGAAGAATTTGGTTTCAACTTATGAAATTGGATAACTAGGAAGCTCATCTGAAGTAGAAATGTTATCTTCTTTCAAGATCATACCATTGAGGATATTAAGAAGTCAGGGAAGTCCAGAAGCCCCAAAAGATGTCCCAGTGAACTTGGATTCACTTCCTCCTCCGACATAGGAAGACCAAGGAGGAGATACGCAGGATGATCTCGATGATGAAGAACCTAGTATTGATATTAGTGGTCCAGTACCAACAAGAAGAACCAGCTCCAGTATAACCACCAGCACAATAAGGGACGCGACACTCTACAAGAGAATACAGACCATCCATCAGATATCCTGATACAGAGTATATGATGCTGACTGATGGGGGAGAACTAGAGAGCTACACTGAAGCCATATTAGATCCATATAGCGATAGTTGGTCGCAAGCCATACAAGAAGAGATGCAATCCTTACATGAGAATCACACATTTGAGCTGGTGAAATTACCTAAGGGCAAACGCGCGCTAAAGAACCAATGGGTCTACCGCTTAAAGACTGAAGACAAAAGCTCACAACCATGCTACAAGGCTCGTTTGGTTGTGAAAGGGTTCAGTCAGAAGAAAGGTATTGACTTTGATGAAATTTTCTCCTCAATTGTTAAGATGTCATCTATCAGAGTTGTGTTAGGATTGGCGGCCAACATGGACCTCGAGATCGAGTAACTTAATGTGAAGATAGCTTTCTTCCATGGTGAATTAGAAGAGGAGATTTGCATAGAGCAACCTAAAGGATTTCAGGTCGAAGGAAAGGAGAGCCTCTTGTGTAGGTTGAAGAAGAGTCTCTATGGTTTGAAACAGACACCTCGCTAGTGGTACCGGAAGTTTGAGTCCTATATGGTGGAAAATGGGTACATAAAGACTTCATCAGATTCTTGCGTGTTCATTCCAAAATTCGCCGATGGTAACTTCATTATCCTACTCCTCTGTGTTGATGATATACTCATCATTATCGGTCAGGATACCAAGAACATCATTGTTTTGAAGAAAGTTCTTAGCAAATCCTTTGCGATGAAGAATTTGGATCCCACTAGGCAAATCCTTGGAACGCAGATCTGCTGTGATAGAAAAGAACAGGAAGCTATGCCTATCGTAAGAACGATACATCGAGAAGATACTGGAAAGGTTCAACATGAACAAGTCTAAACCAGTTAACACTTCACTTGCAGATTACTTCAAGTTAACAACGCAGTAGTGTCCCACAAGTGTGACAGAGAAGCTGGAGATACAGAATATTCCGAATGCTTCAGCTATTGGCAGTTTGCTATATGTTATGGTATGTACCAGATAAGATATTGCCTACAGTTGGAGTCTTGAGCCGATTCCTTTCTAATCCGGGGAAAGAGGACTGGGCAGCAGTTAAATGGATTTTGAGATATATTAGAGGTACGTCTAAGTTATGTTTATACTACGGTCAAGGAAAAACTTTATTAGATGATTATACAGATGCAAGAGACGTAGATTCTTGAAAATCTACCTCGGATTATATGATAACTTTCGCAGAGGGAGTAGTGTCATGGCACTCGTGTGTGCTTCCTTGTATCCCAACATCCAACTAAGCTGATTGAATGCAGGTATGTATCTAGAGGGAAGATCAGGAAGTCTAGTGCACTGCATCATGATCACATTGGAGATGAATAGTTTCCTCCAAGAAGTTAGCTCATTGAAAAGTATTAGGCCATTGCAAAATGTCAAGATCGAAATATCAGAGGCGTTTCTAGGACGGCTCAAGGGAATACAAGAGAGGTCTAGCTTGATATCAAGGCACAAAGCGGCAATGTCATCGTCATCTATGTCGAAAGACATGATGGAAGTATGGAGATCATCAGGGGAAAGGACATGATAATTTGTGGAAGTGCAGCGATTATAGCCACAAGAAGGACAGACATATAAGGAATCTCGCGATGATGGAGATAATGATTGCGAATGAAGTGAGTCTAGATCACGTTGAGCCAAAACTTTGAGACCCATCTCAATAAATATACATCGAAAGCCAATAACCTCATAAGAATGTTTGTGGAGATATCAGGTGGCAGAAAATCCCAACTTGTAGCCATTGAATATCTCGTCCCTATTCTTTTTGTTTGGCCCAGACCCTAGCCATGACGGGATTACATGTACGGTTGTATTCTTGACTTTGCTTGATGCGGTATTCTTTTCATGAAAGATGAATAAAGGAAAATATTAAATTTAGTTAATAGCTATGATTTATTTATTATAGTTCAAGATATTTACTACCATAAAGAGATATTGGTTATATTTTCCAAGAAATAATTGGATTTTGTTGTAAAACAAGTGCTTTCATCGGTTGAACTGATTAGCCGATACCCGGTTTGATTTCGTCGGACGATAAACGTCAATATTAACAAAATAATTAAACAATTTTAGAGAGAGAAAGAGAGATTTTCTTCTCTTACAATATGTGTTCATAATACCTTACAAATGAGCTCTATTTTTAGGACTCAAGATGATTAATTAACACCTAATTTTCATATATAATTAAGGTGATTAGTTCTAATTAATACCTAATTAGGTAAGTCCCTTTAATAGTGTAATATCCCAAGGAAATTCTTAAAATGGTTTGATAGTACTACCTATATCAACAAGGTGCACCTTCCTTTTCGCTAACCCATCACTTTAGAACTCCGCCGTTAAACGTGTTTAACGCAGAGTAATGCTGGGATGGGTGATCTCCTGGGAAGTTTCTCAGAACGTGCGCGAGTGAGGCCAAAGCGCACTGAAAGGACTAGTGTTGGTCTGTGGGGTCAGTTGTCAGCCTGACGAACGGTTCTTGGTGACGACCCGGTAGCAAGGATTTGGTCGGGACGTTACAGTATAGTATCAGAGTAACCCTGCGACCGCGTACTGGACCTGTGGACAAGAGGTCCAGGTCAGTCGCCTAGCAGGGGAAGGTTCTGGGGCTGTGTGTCGTGCTTGATGTCGCAACGAGGACGTTGCGTTCTTTAAGTGGGGGTGTGTAATACCCCAAGAAAATGTTTAAATGGTTTAATAGTATTATCTATACCAATAAGGTGTACCTTTCTTTTCGGTACTCCATCACTTTAGAACTCGGCAGTTAAGCGTGCTTAACGCGGAGTAATGCTGGGATGGGTGACTTCCTGGAAAGTTTCTCACGACGTGCGCGAGTGAGACCAAAACGCACTGAAAGGACTAGTGTTGATCTGCGGGGCCTGCGGACAAGAGGTCCAGGTCAGCCGCCTAGCAGGGGAAGGTTCTGGGGCTGTGTGTCGTGCTTGAAGTCGCAACGAGGACGTTGCGTTCTTTAAGTGGGGGTGTATGCAATACTCCAAAAAAATGCTTAAATGGTTTGATAATACTACCTATACCAATAAGGTGTACCTTCCTTTTCGGTAGCCCATCACTTTAGAACTCCGCAGTTAAGCATGCTTAACGCGGAGTAACGCTGGGATGGGTGACCTCCTGGAAAGTTTCTCAGGACGTGCGCGAGTGAGGCCAAAACGCACTGAAAGGACTAGTGTTGGTCTGCGGGGTCAGTTGTCAGTCTGACGAGCGGTTCTTGGTGACGACCCGGTAGTAAGGATTTACCCAGGATGTTACACTAGGTGAGGCTCAAACACACCCACACACGCCAGCTCAGTTCGGTTCGATCGGTCGACGTGCAGGTCCATTAAAATGTTACTACCTCCGTTCCAAAATATAATAAACGGTTTGATCCGACACGTGAATTTATGTGTGTGTTGAATTTGTGTGAAATTTGATGAAGAAAGAATATTTTTTTGTTGATAGTAGGGTTTATTGTGGCAATTATGGGAGGAGATAATGGTTGTACTGTATCAAATGGTAATTATTTAGGTATTTTTTTATGTGAAAATGTTACTAAATATGATATGTTGTATATATTTTGGGACGGCGTAAATAGACAAGTGTTGTTTATATTATGAAACCGAAGGAGTATATGTTTTATATATACTAGTATTTTTATTTTGGACCCTTGAACGTTAGATTGCTAACTATCCGTTGGAGGTGGTTATCCTAGTCAGCAATGGTTGGACTTGTCATCCACTGACTGAGCGACACGTGTCTCTCTGTCCCTTTCTGTTTTGTTTATATAAGCAGTGCCTTGAACTACTTTTCAAAGATAATTCTATTTCCTCTTATGCGATCTCTCTTTGTTCCCCTACGTTGTATTTCCAGAAACGCATCAAACACATTCTAATAACATTATTTTTATATATACTAATGTTTTTATTTTGGACCCTTGGATTGCTGACTATCCGTTAGAGGTGGTTATCCTAGTCAGTAACGGTTGGACTTGTCGTCCACTGACTGAGCGACACATGTCGTTCCTGTCCCCTTCTGTTTTGCCTATATAAGCAGTGCCTTGTACTACTTTCCAAAGATAATTTCATTCCCTCTTCTGCAATCTCCCTCTATTCCGTTAAGTTTCATAACGCATTAAACACATTCCAGTAGCGTTATTACATTATCAGGTCGAGAGGATTCGAGGCACTGATCGGTACGATGTTTCTCTGGTCGTAGTGCTGCATTTACAGAGACGAAGTCGTTGTATTTTAGGGGACGATCATCACAGATCCGAGAGCACCTATAGCTAGGCGATTAACGTTTTAAGGACAAAAGATTCACCTTTGCCTTGACTTCATCGACATATATCGTTCTGGTTTGTGTACTACATACTATCCTTCATTTTCAGTTTCTTATTTCGATTTCTGTACTAACCTATTAACATTGGGCTGTTGGGTCTAATGAGCTTCGGTAATATATTAACCTCTGGGGTTCCATCTAAAAAATAATTGGTAATGAAAGGATTAGTCCATGATCTATATAAATATGTTCTTATATTGATTTTTCAAACTTCAGGATAGAGTTTTCTCAATCCTATAAAGTTGGAAAAAAAAATTTACTATATTCCATAACATACATATTTTTCAATAGAGTTTTTCAAAATCCCATCAAATCTAGATTATTTTAAGTTTTTATCATCCGCACAAAATGATAGTGACAAAATTTATTTATATTTATCTCATACATAATTATACGAGGGCACAAACTAATTATTCCCTCTGTAAAAAAAAACAATAATTTTTTTATTTGGTCCGTCGCACTAAAAATACAACCAACCCATTTTTGATAAATTTTAGAGTTAAAATTGTCAAATATGTTTCTTTTATTTTATTTCATATCATCATACTTCAATATCATTTTTTCTGTTTTTTCCCTCTCCCTAACATATACGAAGGACAGGAATGTTATTTTACACAAAATTCAACCTTTTCGTTAACCCGCATGACAGATTTTTGTGTTGCATTAGTTTTTGTACGAAGGGAGTACTACTATTGGTCATTAGTTTTTGGGTTACAGCGAAACCACAAAGTCAAGATTGGTCTGAACGAAAAGTCGGTGGGAAATTCTCTTATTTATAACAACGGAACGTTGACTAACTGTTTTTTTAATGTCGAAGTCCCATTAATATCATTAGACATTAGCCCCCACCGTTATAGGCTCTCAACTTGCTTAGCTATCCCACCATATTATTTATTGCTCATTATCCCAGCCCTAAGATATGCCAAAAAGAAATTCCTTTTCATCACATATTATACATACCGTCACAAGAAATGGTAGGATTATGTAAATAACAACCAATTACTTGCCCTTACAGGAAGGGTTTCACAAAAAACAAAATGATAGTGTAATTAAATGTGCTCCAACGGAAATTTTATAAGTACTTGTATTTGAAGAGAGTGTCACTAAACATAGTTGAAATATCAATTATTAATAGAATATTTCATATTTAACTTTTAATTTTTTCTTATATAAAATTCGAATTTGAAATCTGTTTTAAGGATATATCTTTGCCGACTGAAAAAATACATGTTACTATTAACATTTTTAAAACACAACCAATATGTGTCCTTGATATTACCAAACAATAGAAAATTCCAAAATGAGAAGTGAGATTTCAATGGTAACGCGTTCCTTCATATGTCCCTTTCCCTCCCCTCTCTTCCTCTACTATTTATTTTATCACTTTGATTGAAACTCACAAGAACACAACACAAACACGAGAACACCTCTCTTCACAATCATCACTTCTCTTCTTCATCTCAAAGCAAGAAAATACTTCACTGTTTTCACACAAAATCAATGGAAAAGCTTCAATTCTCGATGAATGGCGTCGTCGAAAACGCGAACCAAACAACATGGTTTTCATCAATGGAAATGAAGGAGCTGATCAACTATTCCGATCACCCCTATTTCTTGTTCAACCAGTCGAACTGGGACACCGCGATCGATCAGTCCGATCCCTTCGAGTCCGCTATGAGTTCCATTGTTTCTTCCCCGACCGCCTCACACGGCGAGGGGATCGTCATGAGCGAGCTCATCGGTCGACTTGGCACCATCTGCAACAATACAAACACGATCATGGCCAGTAGCACTAATACTTCTTGTTACACCACTCCGCTGAATTCGCCTCCTAAGGCGAGAATCGGAGCTCAGAACTCATCTGATCATCATCAACTGGGTTTTGGTTCGTTCGGGAAACTGTGGAGTGAGGAATGCAAAATGGAATCCGGTGCTGCTTCAATCAATGTGATCGGTGCTCAAATGGGTGACGGACTTGGTCGAAGAATGAGTGCTGGAGAATTGGGCGATTCCAGAGAGGGATCGTCGGTGTCGGAGCAGAACTATGCTGGTGGGAAATCAAAGAGCGAAGGGAGCTCGAGGAAGAGGAAATCGAATGGTAGAGGGAAAGGGAAGGAAGTCACTGTTTCTGCCAAGTTAGAGAAGGTAAAATTTATGATAACTATTTACCACATTCTATTGTACTTCGATGCTACCATATTCCATATCAAGAATGACGTCTTCCTATCCATGTAACTGACCTTATGTGTAAATTTGTAATTCGACATAGTTTGATAGGCGGATAAATTATAATGGTTGTTGTAACACCAGTCATACTAGACCACCGCGACTAATTGCTCGACGGAGTAAGGTCAATTAGTTAAGGAACAAAAATGATTGTTCTTCTTTATGTTAAGTAAAAAATACAAGTTAGACGGATTGGTAGATTGGTTTGGTCCTCATGGTGAGGAAATGGAGAATGTCTTCATATGAAGCTAAAGTTATAATGTATTTCAGGTTGAGGAAGCGAATGCTAAAAGAAGCAAAGCACAAGGAGGTATTAAAGAAGAAGATCAGACCACAGAAGGGAATGCAGTCCAGAATGGCAATGGCAATGGAAATGGCAATGCAAAAGCTATGTTAAAGAGCAAAGGGAAACCAAACAAGGAAGCTGCAAAGACAGCAGAGCCTCCGAAGGATTATATCCATGTCAGGGCTCGTAGGGGTCAAGCGACCGATAGCCATAGTCTCGCTGAAAGAGTAAGAACCAGTTTACGATCGTTTGCAGTTTGATTAGTTCGAGTCGTGATTGGGAGAAAAGATAGGGACTTACATTGCTTCTCATGTTACAGGTCAGAAGAGAGAAAATTAGTGAAAGGATGAAGTTCCTACAGGATCTTGTTCCTGGTTGCAGCAAGGTATTCATCAACCTTGAACTCGACTCCTACCCTTGATAACCAGATTAGCTCGAATGCAGTTTCTTAGTTGAATTTGAATCATTGGTGCAGGTGACTGGCAAAGCAGTTGTGCTTGATGAAATTATAAACTACGTGCAGTCGTTGCAACAACAAGTCGAGGTATTGCTCGATTCCCTATAAGACTAATTCCAAAGAGAAAAAACAGATGAATAGCCTGTTTTAGTTGCTGTACTAAGAGTCTGCACATAAAATAGAGTTATCCATCCAGCATATTTTTCTAGGATATGACTGTAGAATGTTGTTCTTACAATGGATAACTATTGTCGCCTTTGCAGTTTCTATCTATGAAGTTAGCCGGCACACACCCGATGGATTTCAACATGGATGCTCTTCTATCAAAAGATGTAAGCCTTGCCTCATATTTTTCCTGTCAAAATTTGTTCATTTTATCAAGTGCTTGCTTTCTGGGCTATATGTATAGTAAAAAATATTTAGTAGGTGACCTTGCTTAGAAAATGATGGTAATGATTCTTGAATCTCAGATATATCAGTCCGGAGGCACATTGATGCAGCCTATGTATCCATTGGATGCTTCGGCACAAGCAATGCAATATGCATTTCAGGCTCAGCAGATGCAGCATCTGCAGAATTGTATGTCCAATGGCCATGGAAATCAGGGCATTCAGTTCTCATCTGGAAATCTACTCAACAGCCAGGTAACTACAAATTTAGTATCTGTTGTGTTGGGGTTTCCTTAATTTCGTTATCGATCTAGCATTATCTCTAATCATGGATATATGATCTGTTTCCTATCAGGTTCCGGCGTTGTGGGAAAAGAACCTCCAAATCATAGTTCAGACCGATGTGGCACAGAATCAATCTCAAACCATTCATGGTGAGATCAATACTTTCCACAAAATGACTACTCCATATAGCAAGTGATATGTTGTTTGGTTTTCATGATTCTGCAGCTTCTGATGCATGATTCTGTTGTGCTTATTTACAGGCCAAATGAAAGTGGAACTATGACAAATCCTGAAGTAAGTTACTTGTATCTTACTATATGTGGATTCAGCCGCTAATGTATATACAGAAGACACTCGATGGGAACAGACATCGATCATGCCTGCATGATCCGAGCTGTAGGAGATCGTTCTTCTGTGACGCTAGGCCATTTGTATCAGCAATTCATGATTCTTTCTAAGCTTACTTAGATGAGGGAGAAGAAGCGCTCCACGTCTTGTAACATACATGGAACTAATTTGTCACGAATGGTTGCATTTTTTCCCTATAGATACATGTACGCGGCTTACGGCTCATAGCGCTGAGGCGAGAAAGTCGAGAGGAAGAGAATTTGTTATAGATGTAAGATATGTAACTTTCCATTCATATATAAGTATCACATATTCACATTGGCACATGTCCACTTTGCTACGAATCTGGTTTGTGTTTGTTGCAAATCTTCGAATGAGAAAGACGTTTTTAACTTCAGATTCCGCGACTGTTATTTTCTACTTATGCTGAAAATATAAGCGCATATTATAGGTTTATACTTTATAGGTATGATCAAGATATTCGATGGTTGGGAGCTAAACCGTGACCACTAGAGTTGCAGATAAATGCTCAAATGTAGGCAGATATCAGCAAGTTTCATGAAAGATACAGAACGAATATAGAAAAAGAATGGAAAAGAATGGAAAAAGGTTTCTGCTATGAGCAACATGAAATAATCTGTTGTAGAACTTTTCCCATCATAAATTTAGAAATTAAAAAAAATAAAACAAATATATGGTGAAAAAAACTCTACAACAGTTTAGTTCCTGTTGTTCCATACATCACCAACCTTCGGAAAGCCAATTATTTTCGCTGAAATGGGATCAATGGCATGTGTTAAAATAATTGATTTAAATCACCGTCATACAATATTTTATTATATATTGAATGAAAACATATAGAAATAAATGCTGACTAGCACACTAAAAACAGAGGGAAAAAGCAGATGGATAACAGAAAACAGAGGTTGACAAAAAAGAACACTGTATCTCTTCATTTAAAATCTTCTTTTATTAATGTGTGGGACTGGAACTTAGATTTTGAAAATTAATCGTATGTTTTTCATGCTTCTACCAAAGGTGGCATACACAAATTGGCTGCTGTCAATATCATATCCAAGCTGGTGGATAACCTTTTTTATTTTATTAACCTTTTTTTTTTATTAGTGGTAGTAAGTTTCATCTTATCACCATTTGTTATTTTTGCTAGGTTCATGTGAATCAACAATTACAAATTTGGTTAGTTTGTTGATATACAGTTGATTTCAGCGCTTCAACATTGTTTTGTTTGTTGGTCAGGAGACCAAATTTCGTTTAACATAATAACCAATTGAACGCTATTTCAAAATATTACTTTCAACATGAGATTTCAAATTAATAATAGAATATTGAGAATTTCATTTTAAGATTTAGAATCAGACATATCAAATCGATAAAACAATCTGAAATTATTGTACTCAGTTCAAAAAGAGCTGAACTTTATGTATCTTGTGAGTGAGATTTACACCATTTAGACTTAAGATGAAGGCGAAGATTATTTTCAAATAGTAAAATTTGATGGAACAGTTGATATGTCCTCCTTGTATGCATGGGGTCACAAGTTCCCACAGTCTATATGATGGCTACACAGGAGAAGTTGGTCCATTTAGCAGCTGTCAAATGGGTGCAAAGTGTAAACACAAAGGACCTTCTTCTGCTACTCATGTCCCTTCTCTTCACCTCAACAAGCATTTGCCTAAACTCAAGGCAAGGGAATGACTATTGAGCAATTATGTCTCTCACTATGTTCCTTCACCAACCTTCTCCCCACCCCGAAAGGACATCACATTATAGCACATGTTGGATGTTCATGTTAACACAACCATAGACAATGAACTATATGTTGTATTGTATCCTTGCCAACCCATTGCAAGTGGTTACTACATTGGTAGGTCATTTCATCCCCTACCAAAACTATCATTGGGCCTTCAAGCTTTCTCGATTCACCTAAATAAATGTTGTACTCTGACAGAATAAAAAATGTATTTTAACATGAGAATTCGTAATAATATAGATTGTATTATCAGGATCTTGAATTAGTCCTCTATAACTGAGATTGATCGTAAGAGATATGTTTATACTTTTAAGAACCTAGACTAATGTATGAGATCATCTTGTATGTCCTAAATCATGACTTCATGGTTATCAAGACTGAATTATTGAATGTGTAATTTGATGATGGGTAGATCTCATGAGATGGGTCAAAATGTCCATATCTAAGTTGTGTTCAACCTTGAAAGCAAATGAAGTATTAGCATAATAGAAAAGACAAAAAGAGGTCCAAAAGCAGAAAAAGACTAAACAAAACACATTTTTTTGGAAGCCGATTCTCATGTCACATTCCTAACCATTTGCCCTACTAATTGTAGATAGGCCTATTTGCATCTTCATTGTCTCCAACATATGAAGGGCAAAAAAAATATAGCTACAGATTTTGTTGTCCCTTGTATGCTCCTAAAATAATTAAGTGGCCAAGGGTCGTCGACATTGAAGATTGTAGTTACTCGTTATCCGACCATGGCTTGGGTCAACAGCTGAGTTATACTACTACTTGTGAATCTTTTGCCATCATATCAGATTCTTGTTTTGTTGATTCCTAAATATGATATCAAAACAGATTTGATAATGAGATGATAACGAGTTTGAATTCTGTCTCTTTCATTTCTGACATCTAGGTGAGACAGAATGTTAAAGATACAATAGGAGTATGAAGTAATACGTGTATTTATCGACGATATTCATAATCATTTGGCTAGTTAGTCGTCACGATTCGCGCAGAAGATACTTAAAACACCAAGTGGATGAGCCAAAAATGTGAGTTAGCACACACCAAGTGATGTAGGGTCTCCATGAGAAAACAATCTTTTCTCTTTTCACATGACACCAAAAGGGCAAATGGACATGCCCCTTCCATCAACTTGTACATTTTGATCCAATGTTATTTGCGGTCGTATCCAACAAAATCGAATGTATCCAAAGATCTCAAATCTTAGTGAACAAATTTATTAACTTCATAGTTCGTGCCTCATTATAAACACGTCCACGTTCATCGTTTACAACTTTTAGTTCCTTTGGTGTCGTTAGCCTCATCTTTTGACACAATGCTCCCTTAAACTACGTAAAGTTTCAAATCCGGACTTGAGAACAACGTATACTGATACATCGTAACCAATGACTTTGATTAGGTCGGGAATTATATATCAGAACTCTTATCTATATGATCAAATTGCTTCGACTACACATTTTCCGAAAGAATATGACATGATATATCATGGTTCAACTTGATCCGGATAAGGCAACTTCTCATTATCTCTATATGAGTGCTTCTCCTGTTGCACAATCTTATAAGCCAATTACAAGCACTAGCAACAAGCATGCATGTATGTGGCATACAATTACCAAGGCCCACCAAGTGCAGGCAAAGGAATGAGTGAATAATGATCGGCTGTGACAAACTCTGAACTCAAAAGTATAATCATGTTGTAAATAGTATACAATTGACCACTATTTGGTGTACAAGCCACGTGGTACAACTTGGGGCCGGCTCAACTTATAGCAATTCGTAAAGGAGATATACATGCCTCTATCCTATTTGATACCATTATGGATCTTCCTTCAAGTTCAGTGCATCGAGCAAGGGGTCCTCATTGTCCAAAGCCAACCAACACACATAGAGAGAAGAGAGAGGACAGAAATGGAGGTTACGCCGCATTAACTGCAACTGATCGAACTGTACTTACTCATAGTTCCGATATGTGAGTCTTTCTTTCTAACGTGATTTGAGATTCTGAGACATATACAATACAACTTCTGAAAATCATAATCTCTCTTGGTAGAACCACTGGTTACTTCAACCATCCTCTACCGTTTGGATAGCCAATCATAACCGCTCCACCACCTCTCTTTTGTCTCTTCCTATACATGTTACGCAAATTTTTGTTCTCCATAATATGACTCGAAGTGGATCGATAAGACAGAAGGGTATTGAAGACAATGATTTGACATGGCTTTGCGGAGCTATTCGAAAGAATTGGAATCATTCATTCAATCCTTTGTAACACAGTGGAGACAACAGAAAAAGTAAGCAAAAACAAGAGTTCCTGTCACATGGTGAGGAACTGCAACTAATTATACGATCTCACATATCGGTACATTGAATTTGCTACAGCTCTAGTATCAGTGAAAACAATAACTATGTCCACTCAATCTAGATGTTACATCTATCGTACCCGGAAAACCACGAAGATTGTTCACCAAACTTCGATAAGTCGGAGTCTAAGCCGCTGTAGAATGGATCAAACTCCTGTTTCCATCTCTGATCATCTTCACCGAGGTCATCCACTACGTCGTAGTTAGCCACATTGGAATGTCGAACTGCATCTTCAGATGCATGTTTCGGTGATTGGTAATTGGTGGTCTTGTGATTCAGAGATTGAATCTCCATCTCATGTTTCTTCTTTAGCTTATCGATCTGCTTGTAGGCCTTTGCAGTTTCATCCTTTGCTTCAGCTGCTCTCTTCTGCGATATATCAGCAAAGCAATCAAATTAACATTAGCATATTTTAGTATTTTACTGCATTCAGAACAGCCAAAAGCATCCACAAATAAGATTAGTCGGCTACTGATATGGATCTGTATTCTAGTAATTCTAGGAAGTTTTTGTGACTCTGGAAATCCATACTCATCATCCTTGGGATGTAAAATGGGATAATAAACCACCCCTCATCAATTATATATAAAAAAGAAGTATATCATATTAAAAGGTCATTGTGTTCATCAGGATTTAAATTTTGATCATCTCTTGATAGCTGAAAGCTCAAACCAACTTGACTACTACACAAAGGGGTTGGTCATCAACCAGGCTAACTAGCGTGTTCTATATGCTTTAATGCGACACGCAAATTCCAATGCTATTACAGGGAAGCCGATCAACAAGGCATAGACGATCTAGCCTTGCCTTATCACAAGAAATGGATCCAAGGGCCTGCCTTAAAATCAAAGTGAATGTAAATGACAAGTAAATGCAATTCCTTTCACCAATTACTTATCATATTGCTAATAGGCAAGTAACCTCTTCCTCGAATCATTCCAGATTCACATGACAGCAATTTGTGAGACAGGAACATGTAATGTTGGACCTGCACTTCACACGAATAACACCTAGCCAGAGGATTCAGCATTCTTGATTCATTTCATTCTGGGTAGTCAGGGGCCAAGGCTAGAAGGTAACTATTATGTAGCATGGTCAGACTAGAAGGTAAAGACTAATGACAGCATGTGTAGCAAAATGAGAAGTCCTGATAAGAACAGTTCAGTAAATTTAAAGTAAGGTCTGACTTCCTGCGGCCTTGGCATAGCCTCCTAATACGTTACTTAGATCTTGCACATGCCTTTCTATACCTATTTTCCACCGTACTATAGGTTTTGATCTCAAAAGAACCCCTTGTAGTGACATTAACGGAAGTCGTCGCACTTCGATGAATATATGCTCAATGCCTACCTAACTATATAAACAGCAGTCACACTTCAAAGAAAATTCCCTCCTAGAACATCCTTATTGAGAGCTATATTCAGATACTTGCCAAGAAGCTTCAGTTGCTTTTGAAGTTCAGGAAAACAACATGTTCTCCAGTAGACGACTAGACCATATCTTGCTTTTCTAATATACTTTGTAGATCAATGGTCCAAAAGTGATCCTATTTCACATATATACCGCAGTCGCACCTCAATGAAAACGCTTTGCCTAAAATATCATTATCGACAGTTATATTCAGAATACTTGCCAAGTGTGTATGTAGCTCTTATTCTGTTCAGATTTGAAACAACTAACAGTTTCCAATATACTTTGTAGATCAATGGTCCAAAAGTGATCCTATTTCACATATATACCGCGGTTGCACCTCAATGAAAACGCTTTGCCTAAAATATCATTATCGACAGTTATATTCAGAATACTTGCCAAGTGTGTATGTA